>NW_026471116.1:0-12280 GCF_026875155.1 Cherax quadricarinatus | reverse complement strand
AAAAAACTGTCCCCCTTATTCCTTTTTAACTTTTTTACTGTCAAAACCTTTCTCCACAATTACCAAAATTTTTGTTTTGGCTTATTATATGTCTAAAATTCTTTTCTTTAAACTTGTCCTTTTATTTAAATTTTAAAAAAATTTTTTTTAAAAATTTAAAAATTTTAAATTTTTTAATTTAATTTTTTTAATTTAATTTTAAAATTTTAAGTTATAACTTCTAACTTATTATTTATTTTTTTATATTACACTGTCTACTTATTTCACTGTTACACTTATATAAACTTATAGATTATTACACTGTCTACATTATTTCATGTCTACACTTATAAACTATGTCCACTTATTACACTGTCTACACTTATTTTCACTGTCTACAATTATTAAAACTGTCCAGTTAATTACACTGTCACACTTATTTCACTGTCTACACTTATTAAACTGTCCACGCTTATTACACTGTCTACACTTATTTCACTGTCTACACTTATTAAACTGTCCACGCTTATTACATTGTCTACACTTATTTCACTGTCTACATTATTAAACTGTCCACGCTTATTACACTGTCTACACTTATTTCACTGTCTACACTTATTAAATGTCCACGCTTATTACACTGTTACATTATTTCATGTCTACACTTATTAAACTGTCACGCTTATTCACTGTCTACAACTTATTTCACTGTCTACACTTATTAAACTGTCCACGCTTATTCACTGTCTACACTTATTTCACTGTCTACACTTATTAAACTGTCCAAGCTTATTAACTGTCTACACTTATTTCACTGTCTACACTTATTAAACTGTCACGCTTATTACACTGTCTACACTTATTTCACTGTCTACACTTATTAAACTGTCCACAGCTTATTACACTGTCTACACTTATTTCACTGTCTACACTTATTAAACTGTCCACGCTTATTACAACGTCTACACTTATTTCACTGCTAACTAACTTATAAACTGTCCACGCTTATTACACTGTCTACACTTATTACACTGTCTAACATTATTTCACTGTCTACACTTATTACGCTGCCCACGAAGTTATCAACGAAATTATTGATTGTGCTTCATTAATGGTCCTAAGAAGTTGCTAGTCTTTCCAACCTCTGTGCCTATATATATATATGTATATATATATATATATATATGTATTATATAATATATATATAATATATATATATTATATATATATATATATATATATTATATATATATTATATATATATATTTTATATATATATATATATATATATATATCTATATATATATTATATATATATATATATATACTCAATAATAATCCAGATGGAAACTAACTCAGAAAATTAATTAGTCTGTATATTGCGACCTCCTGCTGGGGTCCTCTGCAACAGATACCTAACTGAAGAGAGAACATAAATATAGAGGAAGGTTGCGCCTCTCAGCCGTGCAGGTGAGCATGGAGCGCCAGGTCAGGATGTGGGAAGACAGGTAAGGTGTCGGAAGCAGGGTCAGAGTGTGGGAAGACAGGTCAGGGCGTGGGGAAGGCAGGTCAGGGTATGGGAAGACAGGTCAGAGTGTGGGAAGGCAGGTCACGGTGTGGGAAGGCAGGTCAGACAGTGGGAAGGAGGTCAGGGTGTGGGAAGACCGGTCAGGGTGTGGGAAGGCAGGTCAGGATGTGGGAAGACAGATCAGGGTGTGGGAAGGCAGATCAGGGCGTGTGAAGGCAGGTCAGGGTGTGGGAAGGCAGGTCAGGGTGTGGGAAGACAGGTCAGGGTGTGGGAAGGTAGGTCAGGGTGTGGGAAGACAGATCAGGGTGTGGGAAGACAGGTCAGGGTTTGGGAAGGCAGGTCAGGGTGTGGGAAGACAGGTCAGGGTGTGGGAAGGCAAGTCAGGGTGTGGGAAGGTAGGTCAGGGTGTGGGAAGACAAGTCAGGGCGTGGGAAGGCAGGTCAGGGTGTGGGAAAGCAGGTCAGGGTGTGGGAAGGCAGGTCAGGGTGTGGGAAAGCAGGTCAGGGTGTGGGAAGGCAAGTCAGGGTTATGTGTGGGAAGGTAGGTTAGGGTGTGGGAAGACAAGGCAGGGTGTGGGAAGGCAGGTCAGGGTGTGAAAAGCGGTCAGGGTGTGGGCAGGCAGGTCAGGGTGTGGGAAGGCAGGCCAGGGTGTGGGAAGGCAGGTCAGGGTGTGGGAAGGCAGGTCAGGGTGTGGGAAGACATGTCAGGGTGTGGGAAGGCAAGTCAGGGTGTGGGAAGGCAGGTCAGGGTGTGGGAAGGCAGGTCAGGGTGTGGGAAGGCACGACAGGGTGTGGGAAGGCAGGTTAGGGTGTGAATGTGAAGACAGGTCTTCAAGTAGGTGACGAGTACAAACTTTAAAATCTGGAAAGAGGTTACTCTGCGCTTTATAATTTTCGTTCTTGTGTTGACATTCTGTGTTAGGTTGACTGCTGTTATGTACTTTTTAAGGCGAATTCTGAAATAAGGTTTGGCGTCCATTCCTGTGAGATGTTAAATTATTAGTGGTGATAGCAATGAAGGCAGATTCTATGATTTTGAGTTCGTAGGTGCAGTGTTTGATGGTGGCAGCTTCCCAGTGAACACTGTGATTGTTGTTGCTAACATGGTGAAAAACAACTGAATTACCATGTCCGTAACGTATTGCCCCCTGAGGTTCGATGATCCTTAAAGACAGTATCCGGCCTGTCTGCCCGATGTATACCTGGTTGAAATTTTTTTTTATGGTATTTAGTCAGTCTCCTGGTATGTCTTGTGCAGCTGAATGCTTATATATATTAGAAAAGAGATTACCCAGTTTGCCATGGAAGAAAGGGAGTTTATATTAGTTACTGGTATATACTATGATTTAATAATAATTGTGGTAAGGTATTTTATTATATTTAATTAGTCCTTTATATATATATTTTTTATATAAATTTTTTTTTTTTATATTTATTATATGTAAAAAAATAATAATTTTTACTAATAATTTATATAATTACTATATTATAAAATTATTTATTTATAATAATAATCGTCCGAATAAGGTTAATAATTTAATAAACAACACATCATTTAATTTGTGAGTCCTTTGAAATATTATTCTTTGTTGGTTTTTGTTTTTTTTGTTTTTTGTGTGTGTGTTGTGTAAAATGTATATTGTGTGTTGTAGTGTGTCTTAAGTAGTTCATTGTTATTGTGACAGTTATTTTATTTAGCTTTTGTAAATTATTATAATAATGTTATAATTGTGTGTGAGTATATATTTTTGTGTATGTATTTGTGTTTGTGTTTTTGTGTGTTTGTGTGTGTGTGTGTTTATGTGTGTGTGTGTGTATGTGTGTGTGTGTGTGTGTGTGTGTGTGTGTGTATGTGTGATACACTACCATAAAGATACTGGTCATTAATATACTGTGTTAAAACAATTTTTCATATGACTTTAATTCACAATTATTCTTCATAATAAAGTGTTGAGAGTGGCTGCAGGAGTCACTAACAGTGTTTGTGCAAATAATATTATATTACCTTTCCTTAGTCTAGAGTGATGTTAGTTGAGTACATGTGACGTACTACCTGGCAGCTCTTCATTTCGTTTGTAATTTCTCCTCACTCGTACTCTCTCCTCACTCGTACTCTCACCTCACTCGTACTCTCACTTCACTCGTACTTTCACTTCACTCGTACTCTCACTTCACTCGTACTCTCACTTCACTCGTACTCTCACTTCACTCGTACTCTCACCTCACTATTCCACCTCCTCGTAATCACTGCCTCATACTCACTTCAACATTTTCTCCACTGTCACTCACTTGATTCGGGCTCTCGTACCTCACTTCTCTACTCCACTATCGTTCTATCATGATCATTTCGAGATCACCCCCCTCTACCTCACTTTTATCTGTGACTTACTCATTCGTACTTCAATCGTACTTCACTTAAATTACCTCACATTCCAGCTTCCTCAATGTCTGGCTAGACAGCACATTTACTCACCCACAGGATCCTTCGGATGTTAAACCTCTTCGTGCTGTTCCTTCTGATAGTGAGATTTTATGCTGCTGCTATCTTTGTTTGAACACGTTCCCGTATTCCCTCAATTCCAGCTTCCGTGAGATGTTAAGATTACACTCCCACGGACTCCTCTCACATAAAACACTTGGTGATTTTAGAAAAATTTTCTACGCTTTTCTTTTGGGAAATTGTTCGTTCTTTTAATTTAATTTTATGAGATGTATATATTACCTTTATGCCAAAAAATTGGCATTTCTTTTACCCGGAATTTTTGTTTTTTAGAATGACTGAACGTATTATACCTAAGTTGCCAGTTCATGTTCTACCTACATTGTGTGCCGAATAGGTTCCTACGGTTCATTCATGTCTACTGTATTGTGCTACATACACTTGCATTATAACTCGCGTCTTTTCCTGACATCATCATTACATATGAATTTACGCAATTCATTTGAGATTTATAAATTTTCAATTTAAAATTTTATTGAATTACTGGACAAGGTTAAATTTAAATGTCAGGCATAGATTTGTTAAGTAATTCAAACTTATTACAGACTTATTATTATGCAGGTCGTCGTTGTGGCGTGCCTGCATAATGCTAACTCACTCACGAAATCGTAATAACAACATTGTAAACGAACTTTAGGTAGATGTCGTTTTGATAAGGACCTGCCTCGTATGGGCCAGTAGGCCTTCTGCAGTGTTCCTACATTCTTATGTTCTTATGTTCTTAACTGTCCTGGAGTTTTAAGACTCGTTTGTCATGGGTTCAAACTCCACCCGTTCCGTGGTTTGTCTGCATAATACTAGATTATATCAGGCTTGTAATATTACTCGCATGTGCATAACAGTATGTGAAAGTATGTTTACGAATGTGTGTATATGTGTGTGTGTATTTACAGGCGCATATATGTATATACTCAATTATATGCGAATGCAGAGGTCGAGTCGCAGTCCCTGGTTCTTGTAGTCTATGTACGTGTGTGTGTATGCATGCGTATGTATGTGTGTAGATATAAGTATGTATGTTTTTTTAATACATCGGCTGTTTCCCACCAAGGCAGGGTGGCCCGAAAAAGAAAAACTTTCATCATAATTCACTCCATCACTGTCTTGCCAGAGGCGTGCTTACAATACAGTTATAAAACTGCAACATTAATACTCGTCCTTCAGAGTGCAGACACTGTACTTCCCATCTCCTGAATTCCGTCATAAATGTTACCCTGCTTACACTCTAAAAACCATTTGTCTCCATTCGCACCTGTATAACACATTCACACACGCTTGCTGGAAGTCCAAGCCCCTCGCACACAAAACCTCCTTTACCCCCTCCCTCCAACCTTTCCTAGGCCGACCCCTACCCCGCCTTCCCTCCACTAAAATTTGTATACTCAATACGTCATTCTATTTTGTTCTATGCTCTCTTCATGTCCAAACCATCTCAATAACCCCTCCTCAGCTCTCCGGATAATAATTTTGATAATCGCACACCTCTTAATCTCCAAACTACAGATCCTCTTCATTATATTCACACCACACATTGCCTTCAGACATGACATCTCCACTACCTCAGTCTTCTCTTTGCTGCAATATTCAAACCCATGTCTCACACCCATACAAGAGCGTTGGTATAACTATACTCACATACATTCCCCTCTCTGCTTTCATGGAAAAAGTTCTTTGTCTCCACAGACTCCTGAGTGCACCACTCACCTTTTTCCCTTCGTCAATCCTATGATTCAGCTCATCCTTCATAGACCGAACCGCTGACACGTCCACTCCCAAATATCTGAACACATTCACCTCCTCCATACTCTCTCCAATCTGATATCCAATCTTCCATTACCTAATTTTTTTGTTATCCTCATCACCTTACTCTTTCCTATTTTCACTTATAACTTCCTTCTTTTACATACCCTCATCAACCAACCTCTGCAACTTCTCTTCAGAATCTCCCAAAAACACAGTGTCATCAGCAAAGAGCAACTGTGACAACTTCCACTTTGTGTTTGATTCTTTATCTTTTAACCTCACACTTCTTGCCAACACACGAGCATTCACTTCTCTTACTACTCCATCTATAAATGTATTGAACAACAATGGTGACATCACATATCCCTGTCTAAGGCCTACTTTTACATGGAAATAATCCCCCTCTCGCCTACATACTCAAACCGGGGCCTCACTACCCTCGTAAAAATTTTTCACGCTTTCAGAAAACCTACCCCCCCTTTTCCCATACATTTGAAACTCGGGTCACATTGCCTCTTTCCCCCTACATATCCCTTTTCCCAAAAATCCATAAATGCCCAAAAACTTTTCCCCTTTTCTAAATACTGTTCACCTATATTTTTTCACTTTTAAACCTTGGTCTAACACCCCCCCCTTTCCCAAAACCTCCTTGTTTCTGTTATCCTATTTCTCCCGTCCTTATAAAATTCTACAAAAATTAACTCTCCCATAACTTTATCAGGTTTATCAACAAACTTTTTCCCCCTTAATTTTTACACTCTCTTTTGTCCCTTTTTCCTTTATACAAAGGAATATGCTTGTTTTTGCAGCCCCTAAAACACCTTACCCTCTTAAATACATTCTTTAAAATTTTAAAAAACACAAACCCACCCAAAACTAAACCCCCCACCTGTTTTTTAACCCTTTTTCTTTTTTATGTATCAATCCCAATTTGTTTTTCCCCGTGTAATTCTACCCTGCCCCCACAACTTCCCCCCGCCCCAAAACTGGTTTTCCTCACCCCTTTAAATGTTTCCTCCTTGTCCTATAACGAAATCACAGCTTCGCTTTTTTTAAAACTTTTTAAAAATTTCCCTAAAAGGGAATTCACTTCACCCCCCGATCCCAAAAACTCTATGTAATAACTCTCCCTCCGATTTTTAACTAACAAACCCTTTTTTTCCCCTAGGTTTCTAAATTTTTTTAATCTCACCCCAAAACTTTTTCTTATTTTCAAAAAAATTTGTTGATTTTTTTCTCATCAACTCTTCATTTCCTTTTTTTTTAAATTGTTCACCCTTTTAAGTCTCTTTTTCTCCATATGCTCTCCCCCGGGCATAAATTTTTCTTTAAAAAAATTCCTTCATATGAAAATTTTTCTTCTTATTTACACCCCTTAATTCCTCTTTCCCCACCAATACTCTTCTTCCTCCCCCCACCCACTTTTTTGGTAACCAAAAAATTTGCTGAATTTGGGACTGTATTTCGCCCCGCCCATCGTCCTCCAACAGTTGTTTTTTCTTACCCAAACTGCCCCTTTCCCTTTTAGTATAAAAACCTTCACTTCTCTCTTATTGCTGTTTTCCTTTTTCCAAAATACAAATATCCCTTTTTTTCTCATGTAGCTTCAACTAAAAAGTAAATTGATATAATCTGTACCCGTTTATAAATATGTACACCCTAAAGGTTACCCAAAAATCTTTTATTTCCCAAAAAGTACCCCCAAAAAAATTACTGTATTTCCCCCAAACCATCAATTTTTTTTTTTAATTTATTTTTATATTATATATATATATATATATTTTTTATATATATAAATATATTTTATAAATGTAATATATATTTTATATATATATATTATATATATAAAATATATTATATTTTATATATATATTTATAAAATATTTCCTCTTTTTTTTAAAATTTGTGTTCCCTAAAACCCAAAAACCCCTTTTCTTTTCCCAAATTTAATAAAAAGGGTTCACTCCATTTGAACGCGGTCCTCTGGGAATGTTTTCGGGGGAAACCCCTACTCTTTTCTGCAATTTTGCAAGTTTGGCCAAAGTGTGATTCCCACTTTAAAAGGGCCCTAGAGCTATCATTCCACTCCCCTTTTGGTTGTTTTGATCTTGAATCCTTGGTTTGCGATATTTGCTTAATATATATATATAATATTTATAATAATTTTTTATATATATATATATTATTTATATATTATATATAATTTATACATAAATACCTTACTTTTATATATATTAAAATAAAATATATATATAATATATTTTATATATATATTAATTTTAAAAAAATTTTATATATAAAATATATTTTAAAATATATTTTTCATCAGAATGGAAACAAGTATGTTGGTCATTGGGTATAATAAATCAGAAGAATTTTTTAAAGAACTAAAAACAAAATACAAAGAAATTAGGGGGATTTTAATTGAAAATAGTGTTGGGGTAAAGGAATGGGTAATAAAAAATTTTGTAATTAAATTATCAGATGAAAAATTTTTGACCAAAAAAACAACTGCTTTTCTTTGGTTTTGGCCTAATTTTTTCAATTCAAAAAACTTAATAATGTTTTTAAATTTCCAAAAAGCCCCTTTGGGGAACTTTAAAAAATTTTCTGGGTTTATCCACTGATGAAATTAATATTAGTAAAGGAATTTGGGATTAAACTCTTGTTTTAAAAAAAAACATTCCCAAAATTTCCCTCAAAGAAATTTTTTAAGTTTAAAGATAACTTAATAAAAAATAAAAATTTGGCCTTACTAAAACAGACAAAATAAATGAATAGAAAATTTTGAAAGAAAATGAATTTAAACTCTTAGATGTATGAAAATACTCTAAACTTAGAAAAAATCTTAAGGGAAACCCTTAAAAGCAAATTTCCCAAAAAAACAAAAAACTTTACTGAAAGGGGAAAGATGAATTAGTCAACAAAATTTGTTCCCTAAAATCTTTCCCTTACATGTATGGACTAATAAAAACACACAAACCAGGGAATCCAGTCAGCCCAAATTTTATTAGCTCCATAGGATCAGTTTCATATAAATTACCCAAAATGGCTTGACATTTTGAGCCCTATTGTTGGCAAAATTTCTAACTTTAATGTTAAAAACTACATAGATTTAGTTGATAAATTAAGCTCCTTGACTGACTTAAATGATTTTAATATGGTTAGTTTTGATGTTATTTCTCTGTTTACGAAAGTTCTTGTTGATGATTTATTAAGTTTCTTATCTGAAGAACTCGTTAATTATGATTTTACCATTGCCAGTTCCTACTATCATTAAACTTATTAAACTTTGCATTGTTGATGCAAATTGTATTTAATTATAAGTTTTACACTCAGAAGTTTGGTATGGCAATGGGAAATCCTCTTTCACCTGTTCTTAGTAACCTATACATGGATTTTTTTAAACAAGGCTGCTTAACACAATCCTCCCTAATAGAGCTAAATGGTTCAGATATGTTGATGATATTTTGTGTTTATGCCCAAAATGTAGATATACACCATTTCCTTGGCAAATTAAATTGCTTAGCCATTCTATAAACTTTACTGTTGAGTTTGAAGAAAATAACTCTTTTCCTTTTCTAGATGTTTTAATTATTAAGGGTAATAATGAATTTCAAATTTTAAATCTACAGAAAACCTACAAATAACTGTTCCTATGTCCACTATTATTCTTCCCCTCAAGATAGAGTTAACTGTCTGTTTTCTTCATCAATTTTTTGAGAGCTTTACTCATTTGTAGTCCAGAGTTCATAGATGAGGAAATATCCAAAATTTATTTAAATAGATAATGGTTTGAAATACCCAAGAAACGTAATGATAAATCTTTTAAAATTGCTAGAAATACTTTTTACAATCCAAAAAGGGACAACCAGCCTTATTCAACTAAAAATAAGTTGGTTCTCCCTTACCATGAAACTTGGTTGATATGCCTTCTCTTCTTAAGACTTTTAATATCCCAAAGTTGTATTTAAAAATCTTGATACAGTAAAAAAAATTTTGATAAAGAATTCCCCCCAAAATGCTGACGGATGTGTCTATAAGATTCCTTGTAAAATTTACGATAAAGTTTATTACGGTCAAACTGGTAAAAAATCTCGAACTAAGATTTAAAACAACATAATATAGCATTAGAACTGGACAAGATTCCAATGCTCTATTTATTCATGTGAGAAATTTTAACCATCCAATTGATTTTCAAAAAGTTGAGAAAGTTGTATCAAGCAAGTCCATGGTCGACAGGAATGTAATTGAATCTTGTTTCATAAAAAGCAGTTTTGACAATAATATGAATATTTCCTTTGGTTTATATAAATTAGATCCATTTATAATCAATAGAATTTGGAAGGAATTTAATAATACATTGGACGAATAATAAATTTTAAAATTCTTAATTCTTGGGTAGAATAGTTTGTTGGTGGGTTGTGTGAAGGACCTATCTAGTTGGGCCAGCGGGCCTGCTGCAGTGTTCCCTTTCTTATGAGTCGCGCGTCAGGTGATGCTTTGTTGTGGGATGTTATAGTGAGATGTGGGCTAGACCCTTTATATGCCTTCCTTTGATGCATTACTTTTATTGTTCCTTGATAATGTGAGTAGTCACGAATGCGCTTGGAATTTCTCTATTCTTTTACAGTGGTTGTTTTGCAGAAATTATAGGGAAATAAATCTGTTGAATAAAGCTGGTTAAGTGTATGATAGAGTTATTGCTGAAAGAATTAAGAGTAAGACGGGGAGTAGGATAGCAGAATTACAACGAGGCTATAGGAAAGGTAGGGGGGGGGGGTGTGTAGACCAAGTATTTAGAGTATTTAGATAAGGGTAAAAAGGTTTTTATGGCATATATGGATTTGGAAAAGGCGTATGACAGGGTGGATAGGGGGACAATATGGTAAATGTTGCAAATATATAGAATAGGAGGTAGGTTATTGAAAGCAGTGAGAGTTTTTTACGAGGATAGTGAGGCTCAGGTTAGAGTATGTAGGAGAGAGGGAGATTATTTCCCAGTAAAAGTAGGAATTAGACAAGGATGTGTGATGTCACCATGGTTGTTCAATATATTTATAGATGAGGTTGTAAGAGAAGTGAATGTTCGAGTGTTGGCAAGAGTATGGAGGAGGTGAATGTGTTCAGATATTTGGGAGTGGACGTGTCAGCAGATGGGTCTATGAAAGATGAGGTGAATCATAGAACTGACGAGGGAAAAAATGTGAGTGGTGCACTGAGGAGTCTGTGGAGACAAAGAACTTTGTCCTTGGAAGCAAAGAGGGGACTGCATGAGAGTATATTTATACCAATGCTCCTATATGGGTGTGAAACTTGGGTGGTGAATGTTGCAACAAGGAGAAGGCTGGAGGCAGTGTAGATGTCGTGTCTGAGGGCAATGTGTGGTGTGAATATAATGTAGAGAATTCGTAGTTTGGAAATTAGAAGGAGGCGAAACTATTATCCAGAGGGATAAGGAGGGGTTATTGAGGTGGTTCGGACATGTAGAGAGGATGGAACGAAGTAAAATGACTTTGAGAGTGTATAAGTCTGTAGTGGAGGCAAGGCGGGGTAGGGATCGGCCTAGGAAAGGTTGGAGGGAGGGGAGTAAAGGAGGTTTTGTGTGCGAGGGGCTTGGACTTCCAGCAAGCATGAATGAGCATGTTAGATAGTAGCGAATGGAGACAAATGGTTTTTAGTGCTTGACGTGCTGTTAATGTTGCAGTTTTATAACTGTAATGCAAGCGCGCCTCCGGCAAGACAGTGATGGAGTGAATGATGGTGTGTGTGTGTGTGTGTGTGTGTGTGTGTGTGTGTGTCTGTGTGTGTGTGTGTGTGTGTTTGTGTGTGTGTGTGTGTTTGTGTGTGTGTGTGTGTTTGTGTGTGTGTGTGTGTGTGTGTGTGTGTTTGTGTGTGGTGTGTGTGTGTGTGTGTGTGTGTTTGTGTGTGTGTGTGTGTTTGTGTGTGTGTGTGTGTTTGTGTGTGTGTTGGTGTGTGTGTGTGTGTGTGTGTGTGTGTGTTTGTGTGTGTGTGTGTGTGTGTGTGTGTGTGTGTGTGTGTCTGTGTGTGTGTGTGTGTGTCTGTGTGTTTGTTGTGTGTGTGTGTGTGTTTGTGTGTGTGTGTTTGTGTGTGTGTGTGTGTGTGTGTGTGTGTGTGTCTGTGTGTGTGTGTGTGTCTGTGTGTGTGTGTGTGTGTGTGTTTGTGTGTGTGGTGTGTGTGTGTGTGTGTGTGTGTGTGTGTGTGTGTGTGTGTGTGTGTGTGTGTGTGTGTGTGTGTGTGTGTGTGTGTGTGTGTGTGAAAGGATTGTCATGAAACAAAAGGTGAAACTTTCGAATCTCATAAAAGCGAGTGAAATGTTTCACTTAAGTAATGATAATTTTATCTTAACGAAATACAGTGGAACCGCTGGTCACGAACGCTTCCGAACATGAACAAATCGGTTCAAGACCAAAATAAAATCGCCAAATTTTGCATCTGGTCACGATCACATAATCGGGTGCTAAACAACACAGCCCCCGCCCAATTTTTACATTCCATCCATTTTTCCAC
>NW_026471115.1:0-10800 GCF_026875155.1 Cherax quadricarinatus | reverse complement strand
ACAAAGTATCAATTACTTTGTTCATTCATTAAGATGAGACAACTGACGGCAAATCTTTCTTAGTTTCCCACTTTTATCTGATTTGTTGATTGTCAGGTCATCAGAGAGAACTTCATATTTTGTCGTCCATTGACCACGACAACAAAAGGAGAGGATGTGATGGAAGTAATTTCAACTTTCTTTGGCAAAGGACTTTTATGGAGGAATGTAATTGGAATGTGTAAAAATGGTGTCCCAGTAGTGTTGTGGTCTGGATCTGGATTCATGGATCTTGTCAATTATAATAATGCTACAGTGGGTGGGATACAGTGCGTGATTCACAGAGAAGTTCTTGCTTTCAGTCCAATGTAGAGAAACAGTGGAAGATGAAGATGAGTTTTCAAGACACTGCCAGCAACACTGCTTGCTCACTCAGAGATCATCATCAAAAGGGTCAACGTCATCAGAGTGCCAGTCCTGTGCATGTGCTTTTTCCATGAACTGTGTGAAAACACGGCTGTTCAGCGCCAAGCTCTATTTCACACGCAAAAATCTGTTAGTGATTTTGATAAATCCCAATGTATGGCAGAAGAGCAATGCTGAACACAACACGTCGAACCTTTAATTGGATGGGTAAAGCAGCCGCATGGGCCCTGCAGTGCCTGGGGTTGTTGTTGTTGCAGATTCGCCGGTACATATGCCGGCCCGGATCTTTTCCAGATTGTGACCCAGCCTTGGCTCCCAGTTACGGGAGTGTTTTGAAGGGCATGTCAGCTGTGCAGCAGCTGGCGATGCGAGGGCAGCTGATGAAGCTGCAGAGCAGCAGGCAGCATCAGGAAGGGCCGAGAAAGCGACTATTACAGGGTCCAATGGAGCCACACCCCAGCTTTAGGCCGTGGCCTGAGTGCTGGGGAACTCAACTTCTTGGTGACTGGTTGATGGGAAACGATGCTAGTGGGGACTAAGATTTTTTATGTTTATGAATTTTGTCCTAGAGACGTGGATCATCTGGGTCATGCTCTCATAGTGGGTAATGTACTCATGGATGCTCTCAAACATGTTTTGAGTGGTGCAGTGTTGATCTGGGTCGCTGGTAAACTTCACCATTCCATCTTTGACTCGTTGGTAGAGTTCGTCGCAGAACATACTGCCATTGTGTTGATCAATAGTGTAGAACTTGAAGAAAGGCCATGCTTTGTACTTCTGGTTTAGCAGCCTGTGTAGGTGTCAGGACTGAAGGTGGTTTTTTGGTAGCAGTGGGAGTGGCGGCAGGTGGTTCGCCGGTGGTGGTGTTGGTCGCAGAGGGAGATGCCGTGGTGGTGGTGGATACTTCAGTTGGTGATGGAGTTTTGGTTTTCGTGCCTGTTGATTGGTCTGGTTGGGGTGAGGTCTCTGATTTTCCGTTTCCTTGATGCAGGAAGGCAGTGGAAGCATCTCATTGGTGGGATTTTGAGGCGGCTCATCACATGTAGGCGATGGTGGTGGAGCTGCTCGAGAGTGACTTGCAGGTGTTGAGACATTGACGCTATTTGTGGTGGTCTTGATTATGCCTGAAGAAGGTGGAGAATCCGGGAATGTAAAATTAGTCATGTTGTTCATTAGTCATGTTAGTTCATGTTGTTGTTAGTCATGTTGTTCATTGACGGTGGTGTTGAATGATCCAGGTATAGCTTTGATGTACATTTACACATACATCATTCACTAGTGGATTTTTGTGGATTCATCAGCAGGTATTGGCGGTAATGTATTGTTGGTGGAGGATGAAGTCTTAGTGCCCTTGAGTATTTTGATAGTGTCTTCTTGCAGTTTAGTAATTACAGCATATGTTGGAGATTTTGCAGTTATTTTCTTTTGTTGTTCTAGTTGTTTCCTGAGAACTCTGCCTGTTGGGTATTATGCAGCGAGGGTGTGGTGCTCATTCTTGCAGTTCAGGCATTTAGGCGGAGTGGTGGTGGTGTAAGCCTTGAAATCATGTCCTTCGTTGCCGCAGGTCGAGCAGAACTTCTTATCCTTGGTAAGACAATCCTTGGTGATGTGCATATAAGAGTAACAACTATAACATTGTGTGATGTGCTGGAATCTCTCAGCTTCAATGTAACTTGGGTTGATATGGAAGTAGTGGACTGCCAGTCCCTCTGCGAGAGCTTGGGTTGCAATGCTGGTATCAGTGAAGGTGACCTTGAACATTGAAGAAACATTATGTATTTTGGTAATATGTTCCACCGTGGCCCAAGGTTCTGGTCTTCTGTTGATGACTTAATTTCTTCAATAGCCTGGGTTGTGATGAACTTATCCAGTCGCTTAAGGAACACAGTTCTCTTGGCCCTCAAAGCTGGGGAAGTCGTGACTTGAAATCCTCGTTGGTTAAGAGTGGTTGTAGCGTCAGTGATTATAAAATTCTCAGCTTCGATGTCGTCAGAGCAGACCACAACGAAAGCCTCTTGAGCGATAGAACCTAGAATCGCAATATATTTAACCTGCAATATGCCGCTAACAGCAGCTGCAAGTGCTGGTTTGGACGAGTCATTGACTGTCCCACTTCTCGGTTTGATCTTCACACGGTCTGAGAAATGCATCGTGGAAGATGACGTCGATCGCAGGGATACGCCTTCATACAGGTACTTCTCTGAAAGGGACCAGCCACTGTAGGCACTGCCGTGCCAGACTGTCTCATGAAGCGCTCACCACCTATTTCCTTCTAAGTTTATTTTCGTAGAAATTTACACAATTTCCGAGTGTATTATATAATAATATGTGTCTATGACACATATTATTATATAATACACCTCCAAAAAAAAGTCAAGATGATGTATCTCCATTTAACTTTGGCAAAAAATATACTAGCTTAGATCAGCGTCTAGTTGTTAGTTGTTTTGTACAACCTTGTTGCATTTGTGTACTAGCTTAGATCAACAACTAGTTAGTTGTTTGTGTTGTCGTTGTTTAGGGGAGTTACCTGGTGACTGATAGGTGGGTTGTCCCCTCAGATGACGAGCTGTTAATAAATGAACGTAGCAGATTAATCACCGTCTGTGGTGTCCTCGTCGACACCTAGCTCCTGGTCCAAGATCCAGGCGCCGATATCTAGTACACAGGCTGGTGGAGTGACGTCTGTCCTCGTGGTCAGCACGTGGCGTGTCCTCGTGGTCAGCGCGTGGCGTCTGTCCTCGTGGTCAGAACGTGACGTCTGTCCTCGTGGTCAGCACATGACGTCTGTCCTCGTGGTCAGCACGTGGCGTGTCCTCGTGGTCAGCGCGTGGCGTCTGTCCCCGTGGTCAGCACGTGACGTCTGTCCTCGTGGTCAGCACATGACGTCTGTCCTCGTGGTCAGCACGTAGCGTCTGTCCTCGTGGTCAGCACGTAGCGTCTGTCCTCGTCGTCAGCATTTGACATCTGTTCTCGTGGTCAGCACGTGACGTCTGTCCTCGTGGTCAGCATTTGACATCTGTCCTCGTGGTCAGCACGTGACGTCTGTCCTCGTGGTCAGCACGTGACGTTTGTCTTCGTGGTCAGCACGTGAAGTCTGTCCTCGTTGTCAGCACGCGACGTCTGTCCTCGTTGTCAGCACGTGACGTTTGTCCTCGTCAGCGCGTGACGTCTGTCCTCGTGCTCAACACGTGACGTTTGTCTTCGTGGTCAGCACGTGACGTCTGTCCTCGTTGTCAGCACGTGACATCTGTCCTCGTGGTCAGCACGTTACATCTGTCCTCGTGGTCAGCACTTGGCGACGCCTTGGATACAAGACCACCGATAACCTGAACTAAATCCCACGGCCTAATTAGGATCCTATTTTGCACTGGGCAAAAGTAATACAAGTACTGAGGAAGGCTGCAGCCTGACCAGCCGTGGTTGTGGTTCTCAGGGAGTCAGATGCACCTACAAGTGTGTATAAACACGAGGCTTCCTTTAACTCCACACGAATGTGGCTCCGATGTAATTATGGGTCCACAATACACTACGGTCGATTAATAAGTGTTGACTGTTAAATCGCCCGGGTTCCTCGCAAGGACCTAACACCTGATAAATGGTTTTCCCTGGCTTCTATACTGCTTCTCGCCACTATCATAGCCTACTGCCAACTGTCTGATTTGGAGAGAGTACCCCTATGGGCACTGGGCAGAGAGTTGCCACGTATGGCAAAATTAAGGACACTTACAGTGTCTTAGATACGAGAATAACAATTCATTTATGATATTCTTGACATGGAGATCCTAGCTGAATGAGATAGGATAATAACCTTAACAAATCATTAATGACTCATGCCAAAGAAGGCAATATTTAACATTAGGTGTCTCATGGAGAGTAAGGGAAGGAGAAAGAGGGAGGAGAATTCATTTAGGCTCAATTACCTTTCTTCTTCCCCCCCTCCTTAGTGGGAGTGTAACAGTCACACTCGCCCCCCCCCCATCCCTGATGGAGGTGAGAAGCGATTGGAATCGTGATTCAGTGGAATAAATTCCACCACAGCTTTGTACTTCCTTGTTACACTTGTGTACTAGCTTTGTCAGCATCTGCTTGACAGTTAACTTAACCATATAAGTCTCCTCTGTTATGCTGATGGCATTTCAAATATCATTTTTTATGTCTCGTTTTGTTGTTGAGTGAATAAAGGTGTTTACCTCAGGCTGTAGTGGAGCACACTGAGTTGTCTGCCCTGACTCGACTGCATTGTTATTTTTGCACTGAATATGTATAAGCCATGGTTTGCAAGCAGCCTTTTGTTTTTAAATTCGAGCGCATCTTTATTTATTTTCAAAAATCCGAACAACAGAAGTAATGAATGAATGAATGCTTCATAATGATAAATATATACTGACTTTAGAGAGTTCGAACAGATCAATTAAGGTATATTATATAAATTTTAGCATGGTAAGGTTAGGTTTGCTAAGAAAGTTGTGGTGTAAATATGTAAATTCTTCAGTGATAGAGCCCTTCTCCGTCCTCTGTAACCAAGATTTGCCACGACTCTCCCTTATACCTCCTGATGAGACCATCAGACAAAAAAGAACTTTGTGCTAGTGCTTGTCTCTACTACCTGTGGCTTGATGAATCTCATACAAAGTGTTTATTATATTTCTTTAAGAAGGACACCCAAAAGACGACGCCTCTACATCAGTAAAAGTTCCAGTGGGAGGGCATCATATGACCCAGACCCACCTCAGGAACTATCTCTCATGCTTCCTGACCAATTTTTACTACCATGTTTTGCTACCTAAGAGATTTTTAGGTCGGACCTGGGACAGATGAGTGCAGGTAACCTGACACACTAATGTTGATACCTAGAGACATGAACCTTCTCCACGCCTATGTAACTTGCAGACATTGTTTATACTGAAGTTTTTTAAATGCATCATGCAGGCTGGCCATGTTCTCATGGTAAGGCAAAACTAGTATATTTTTCCTGGACGGTACTTCTCTAGGTTCATTTCATGGCTTCCAATAATGCCTTCTCAATAAGAAGAGTGAGACAGTGAAGCAGATGAAGAACGTACCATCCAACATTGTTGGTGGTGTTCACAAGATCCCATGCACACTATGTTCTTGTACGTGGGGAAGACAGGTAAACCACATGAAATCAGGTTATTCCAACATCAGTACTCGGTAAGGACGGCTCAGGAATCAAATGCAATCCTTAATCATGTTAGTACTTACAATCATCTGCCGGGGGTGGGCAGCAGCTCAGGTCAAAGGGTGGTGTCGGTGCCTCTCAGCTAATTTCATTCTACTCCCCGTTTGGTGTACTAAATTCAAATTCAAATTCAAATTCAAAGTTTATTCTCTATAAGGATTACAATGCTGAGTTTACAGAAATTTGGTTATTGTGTGGTTTACATGTTATAAAATAATAATTACAGAGTGTACCACTTGACGCTTAGCATGGCTAGGCATTTCGGGCAGACTTAGTTTTATTCTTAATTGTAAAATATTACAAATTATGAGGTAAGTTGGTATTATGGCTAAGTGACTAAATACTAGTTTGTGAGTTTAGCAATGTAAATGCTTTTGTTTTGGCACAGTACATAGTTTCAGTATTGGAGTATCACAGGATTCATTATTTTAAGATTGAGATTAATATTTCTGTTTATGGTCAAATGAGTCAGTGAGTGTAAGTGTGAACCACCAGGTGGTATTCGTGTAGTTAGTTGACAGGGTGTATCAGGGAGATAAGATGTTTTCTAATGGTAGTTTTGAAGGTGATGAATGTGTCTGCAGTTCTAGAGTTCTCAGGTAGGGTATTCCAGATTTTAGGGTCTTTAACATACATTGAATTTTTGTAAAGGTTTAGTCGGACACGGGGAATGTCGTAGAGATGTTTGTGTCTGGTGTTATGCCTGTGGGTTCTGTCACAACTATCAAGAAAGCGTTTTAGGTCAAGGTTGATATTAGAGTTTAAGGCCCTGTAGATGTAGATTGCACAGTAGTAAGTGTGGATGTACTGAACAGGGAGTAAGTTTAGGTCTATGAAGAGTGGGGGGGTGTGTTGCCAGGGATGGGATTTAGTGATTATTCTTACTGCAGCTTTTTGTTGGGTTATTATTGGCTTTAGGTGTGTTGCTGCAGTTGATCCCCAAGCACAAATAACATAGGTGAGGTATGGATAAATAAGTGAGTGGTATAGTGTGAGAAGGGCATTTTGCGGCACGTAGTAACGTATCTTGGAGAGGATCCCAACCGTTTTGGATACTTTTTTGGTTATATGCTGGATATGGGTGCTGAAATTCAGGTTGTTGTCAAGGTATAAGCCTAGGAATTTTCCCCCATTATTTCTGGTAATTAGAGTGTTGTCAATCTTAATGTTAATTTGTGCATCTCCTGCTCTGCTACCAAACATAATATAGTAGGTTTTGTCAGTGTTAAGCGTAAGATTATTGGCTGTCATCCAAGTCGATATTTTGATCAGCTCCTCATTCACAATGGTGTTGAGGGTGGCAAGATTAGGGTGAGAGATGACGTAAGTCGTGTCGTCAGCAAAGAGAATGGGTTTCAGGTGTTGGGATACGTTTGGAAGGTCATTGATGTATATGAGGAAGAGCAGGGGACCAAGGACACTTCCCTGCGGAACTCCAGTATCAAGTGGCCGTGTTGCTGATGCTGTGTCTTTAATGGTGACATACTGATACCTATTAGTAATGTAAGATTTGAAATAAGCAAGCGCATGGCCTCTTATACCGTAATGATCAAGTTTGTGGAGTAGGATGTCGTGGTCTACTGTGTCAAAAGCTTTTCTTAGGTCAATAAAAATTCCTAGTGGATATTCCTTATTTTCCAATGCTGTGTAAAGCAGATCTAGCATTTTTATGATTGCATCATTAGTGCTTTTATTTTTCCTGAATCCAAATTGGCAGGGGTTGAGTATGTTTTGTGTCGTTATAAATGAATATAGTCTCCTGTGCAAGAGTTTCTCAAAGATTTTGGATAGCAATGGTAAGTTTGATATTGACCTATAGTTGTTTAAGTCTGTAGGGTCACCACCTTTATGTACACTAGCTTCCACAAGCAGTATTTTTATATTATTGTAAACACGAACGAGTGGTATTTAATCAATAACAACACAGAATGAAATAGCCTCAGAGGCACCCACACCACCGTATGTTCCCCGGACAAGGTAAAGCACCTAGCTCTGCTGGGTGCTAGATTCTTGTGGGATTTGGTGGTCCTGGGGGTTTAGAGCGCATGTGATGTTCGCTCACCATGAGGAGGGCCAAAACTACGTATTCGAGTCCTGGCTAGTTGCTGTGTTGTTATTGATATATATATATATATATATATATATAATTATATAATAATATATAATATAAAATATAAAATATTTATATATATATTTTATATATAATATATATATATATATATATAACAGCAACCACCCAGGAAGTACTACCGTCCTGCCAGATGACTGTGAAAACAGAAAACCTGTAACGTTTTACATGAGGGTAGGATTGCTATGGTCTTTTTTTGTCTCATAAACACGCTAGATAACAGGTATATCTTGCTACTTCTACGTACACTTAGGTCACACTACACAGGCACGCAGGTGCATATATAAACATACATCTAGGTTTTTCTTCTTTTTCCTAAATAGCTCTTGTTCTTCTTTATTTCTTCTATTGTCCATGGGGAAGTGGAAAAGAATCTTTCCTCCGTAAGCCATGCGTGTCGTATAAGGCGACTAAAATGCCTGGAGCAATGGGCTAGTAACCCCTTCACCTGTAAACATTTACTAAAAAAAAGAGAAGAAAAACTTGATTAAACTGGGATGTTTGAATGTGCGTGGATGTAGTACGGATGACAAGAAAGAGATGATTGCTGATGTTATGAATGAAAAGAAGTTGGATGTCCTGGCCCTAAGCGAAACAAAGCTGAAGGGGGTAGGGGAGTTTCAGTGGGGAGATATAAATGGGATTAAGTCAGGAGTATCTGAGGGACTTAGAGTTAATAAGGAAGAGTTAGCA
Organism: Cherax quadricarinatus; assembly: GCF_026875155.1. Lineage (NCBI taxonomy): Eukaryota > Metazoa > Arthropoda > Malacostraca > Decapoda > Parastacidae > Cherax > Cherax quadricarinatus. Next base: position 2,371 of record NW_026471115.1, on the reverse strand, counting down.
ATAATGTTGACGGATCAGTTATGGAATGAGAAGAGGGAATATAAATGTGTAAATTCAAGGATTATGTGGATTAAAATAAGGGTTGGATGTGAAAAGTGGGTCATAATAAGCATGTATGCACCTGGAGAAGAGAGGAGTGTAGAGGAGAGAAAGAGAGAGAGAGATTTTGGGAGATGTTAAGTGAATGTATAGGATCCTTTGAACCAAGTGAGAGAATAATTGTGGCAGGGGACCTAAATGCTAAAGTAGGAGAAACATTTAGAGAGGGTGTAGTAGGTAAGTTTGGGGTGCCAGGTGTAAATGTAAAAGGGAGACCTTTAATTGAACTTTGTATAGAAAAGGGTTCAGTTATGGGTAATACATATTTTAAGAAAAAGAGGATAAATAAGTATGCAAGAAATGATGTAGGGCAAAATGACAGTAGTTTGTTGGACTATGTATTGGTAGATAAGAGACTGTTGACTAGACTTCAGGATGTACATGTTTATAGAGGGGCCACAGATATATCAGATCACTTTTTAGTTGTAGCTACAGTGAGAGTAAACCATACCCCCGGCCGGGATTGAACCCGCGGTCATAGAGTCTCAAAACTCCAGCCCGTCGCGTTAGCCACTAGACCAGCTAGCCACAATAAGATTCATCCAACTAGGTATATTTCTACACCATAGGAAAGTTAGCACAGGCACCTCTGTGACCACAAATGCTAGTTTTTACAGACGAATCTCCAGCTAGCGTGGCCGTGACGAACTCTAGCTCAAGTCCCTTCACTGCCGTCAACATGACTCAAGAAATCGTAATGACACGATTGTAAAAACTTGCATTTGTGGTCACAGAGGTGCCTGTGCTAACTTTCCTATGGTGTAGAAATATACCTAGTTGGATGAATCTTATTGTGGCTAGCTGGTCTAGTGGCTAACGCGACGGGCTGGAGTTTTGAGACTCTATGACCGCGGGTTCAATCCCGGCCGGGGGTATGGTTTATTTGCAATCGTGTCATTACGATTTCTTGAGTCAAGTTACAGTGAGAGTAAAAGGTAGCTGGGATACAAGGAAAATAGAAACATCAAGTAAGAGAGAGGTGAAGGTTTATAAACTAAAGGAGGAGGCAGTTAGGGTAAGATGTAAACAACTTTTGGAGGATAGATGGGCTAGTGGGTCGAAAAGGTATGGGGTAGGTTTAAGAATGTAGTGTTAGAGTGTTCAGCAGAAATTTGGGGTTTTACAGGAAAGGGGTTTGCAGGGGGGAAAAAAGGACCCATTTTTGGGGGGGGGGATTTTTAAAAAGGGGTTTAGAAAGGGAAAAAAAAATTAGCATATGAGAATTTTTAAAAAGTAAAAGGGGATGAAAGGAGGGAGGGGTAAATTTGGTGAAGATTGTAAAAAAGGGGAAAAAGGGAGAGAGTGGGTGAATTTTACCCAAACAATTTTTTGAAAAAAAAAAAGTTTTGGAGTGAGATTTAAAAAAAGGGGTTTGGGAAAACCTAAGGAACAAATATTTTTCAGTTAAAAATAGGGGGGAGAGTTATTAAAAGGAGAGTTAGAGGTATTTGGGGGTGCCCCCCCAACACTAGCTCTTCTGCTGCGCCAATCTTGTAGGGGTTTGGGGGGTCCGGGGGTTTAAAAGCGTCATGTGGTTCTCTCACTTCCATGAGGCACCCAGTACAACCCGGGGTTTGAATCCTTTTGGGTAGCACAGTGTTTTTAATTTTAAAATATATATATATAATATATATATATAAAATATATATTTAATATATATATAATATATATAAAAAACTGGGGCTCTGGCTGAAGGGGGCTCGAAAAATTTCGAACCCCTTTGGACCCAAGGGGGCGCGGTGGGTTTAACCCAAACTACCCACACTGGACAAACCTTGGCGGTAGCTTTTTGCTACACGTATTTCCAAGGCAGCCAGGTTCCAAGGGGAAGGGTTACAGTTTTTTATTTCATCCCCCCGCACGCATTTAGCCTTTTCCCAGAGATTTTAACAATGCAAGGAATTTTGCGAAGCAGGGGAAAATTCACAAAAATGATTCTGGTGAAAAGGGGCTCGGGGAAAAAACGAAATTTTTGGACCCAAAGGGACCCCAGGGATTTAGGGGGGTGAAAACTGAAAGCCTTCCCCTGAAACTGGCTGCCTTGGATCAAACGTGTACGCAAAACTACACACCCCCAAAGGGTTTTTCCCGTGTGGGTTTTGATTGGGTTTAAAACACACCCCCGTCCCCTTTTCCTAAAGGGTTTGTAGGTTCGGGCCCCCTTTAGCCCGAGATCAGTTGGGTTTTTTATAATTTTGCCTGCTCTCGGGAATTTCCCTTTTATTTATATATATATATAAAATTTATATATATATATTAAAATATTTTATAT
>NW_026471112.1:0-11122 GCF_026875155.1 Cherax quadricarinatus | reverse complement strand
TCCCACCTCATCCACTGCCTATCATCCTCAGTCCCAAGGCGCCTTGGAAAGATTCCATCAGACATTGAAAATCACGATGAGAACTTTTTGTATGCATTTTCCTACAGACTGGGATAAATCACTACCTTTGTTGCTGTTTTCAATAAGGGAAATTGTGCAGGAGTCTACTGGGTATAGTCCATTTGAGATGATCTTTGGGCACAATGTATGAGATCCTCTTTGGGTGCTCAATACTCTACAACCCGTCTTCAAGGTTGCAGGTGGCATGTCAGTTAGCCAAGGCTAACTTAAAGGCAGCTCAAAACAAGATGAAACAGAGGTATGACAGAAATTCACAATTCTGCTCCTTCCATCCAGGAGACAAGGTGTTGGTACAGGAACCTATACTTGGCCACACCTTGAAAGCTAGATTTACAGGACCTTTGCAAATTGTAAGTAAATTATTTTATGTAAATTATGTGTCTCCCCTTGACAAGACCTCAAAAACTAAAACTTACCACATTAATCAGATTAAAGCTTTTAATACATCAGATAAAGTCCCAGTAATGACTCTGTCCTCTGCCTCTGAGAATGACTCTGACTCCTTGCACTCTGTTTCTGAAATTAATGTCAGACTTCCAAATTTTGTCCTCTTCAAGGACCCTAGCCCTTTAATGGTGAGACTATTTAAGATTCAAGTAACAAGTTTAACTGCCCATCTACAATCATACCCTTATCTTTTTTCGGATGTGCCGAAAAAATGTACGTTAGGTTATCATGACGTAGATGTGGGAAGCTCTAAACCTATTAATTAAACTCTCCCCCTACAGAGCTAATCCTGAAAAACAGAAGCTACTTCAGCAGTATTTCTGTTAGAGTATGGGTTAGTGGAGGAGTCATCTAGTCCATGGGCTTCACCGTGCATCCTTGTTAAAAAGGCTGATGGAGGTTTTCGAATGTGTACAGACTACCGTAAGGTGAATGAGGTCACAATTACAGATGCTTACCCTCTTCCTCGTCTAGATGACGTAATCGACTTTGTGGGTAAGGCTACTTTTGTGTCCAAGTTAGATCTCCTTAAAGGTTACTATCATGTACCTTTGACAGATAAGGCAAAGGAAACCTCTGCCTTTGTAATTCCAGGAGGTCTTCAATATACAGTTACCCCTTTGGAATGAAAAACTCTCCCTCTTCATTCCAGAAACTTATCCATCAGGCTATTAAAGGACTTGGAGGCATGGCAGCTTACCTAGATGACATAGTGGTGGTGTCTGATACTTGGGATCAACACATGTTTAGGCTTAAGGCTCTCTTTGAGACCTAGAGTTTCCACTTAACTGTTAACTTGTCTAAGTCTTCCTTTGGTCACGCTACTATTAATTTTCTGGGCCATGAAGTAGGTAGTTGCAAAGTTGCTCCTAAATTTGCTAACATTCTTGCCATTTAAAATTACCGAGACCCTCATGATAGGAAATCTCTTCAGTGTTTCCTAGGCATGATAGGATTTTATAGAAGATTCTGTAAAAAAATTTCAGATATTGTAGCCCCTCTTACCAGTCAGAAAGCTCCCTTTAATTGGACCCCAGAATGTCAAAATGCTTTTATGAAAGCAAAAGGATTATTGTGTACTGCACCCATTCTTTTGTCTCCAGACTTCTCCAAACCTTTCTTATTACAGGCTGATGCTTGTGAGTCTGGGGTTGGGGCAGTACTGTTGCAAAACGGGGACGAGGGGTTGCAGCCTGTGGCGTACTTCTCAGCAAAGTTTCAGCCACACCAGAGAGCCTACTCGGCAATTGAAAAAGAAGCCCTTGTGCTGGTACTGGCCTTGGAGCAGTTCAATGTTTATGTGAGCCAGACTTTGCAGGTGGTCACTGTTTATAGTGACCATAACCCTCTGGTGTATCTCCAAGCAATGAAGAACGACAATACAAGGCTCATGAGGTGGAGTCTACAGCTGCAGGCCTATTCTTTCAAAATTATCCACATACCTGGAGTTTACCTGGAGAGAGTTCCGGGGGTCAACGCCCCCGCGGCCCGGTCTGTGACCAGGCCTCCTGGTGGATCAGAGCCTGATCAACCAGGCTGTTGCTGCTGGCTGCACGCAAACCAACGTACGAGCCACAGCCCGGCTGTGGCTCGTACTTTAGGTGCTTGTCCAGTGCCAGTCCAGTGCGCCAGTGCTTGTCGTACTTTAGGTGCTTGTCCAGTGCAAGCTTGAAGACTGCCAGGGGTCTGTTGGTAATCCCCCTTACGTATGCTGGGAGGCAGTTGAACAGTCTCGGGGCCCCCGACACTTATTGTATGGTCTCTTAACGTGCTAGTGACACCCCTGCTCATAGACGGCAAAGAAAATATATTTGCCGACTGTTTATCAAGAAATTAAAAATGTATTAGGTTAGGATGTGTTAGGGATCTTAGGTAGGAAAGAAGACTCTTTTTTTCCACTTTTTTGTGTATATTATGTAATTGGTGTGTGTGTTTTTTTTTTAGTGAGGGGATGCTATGCTACCATCCACATGTATCTTGGACCTACGTTAGCCCTACTGTCTGCTGTCTTGCTCTGAGTTTGGAGTTTGGCTTTATGTCATGAGTAAAGTTGAGCTCTACATAAAAGTTGGATGATTGAGAGGAAAGGTGGCCCCATTATACAGTGCCATGGCGGCACTTTCTACCTATTGGGAGGTGGGAGCCTATTCCTGAGCCCTCTTGGGGTAGGGGTGTGGCATGCAAAGAGTACGTAACTTTTTTTGGCGCATGCACACACCCTCATTGAAAAGCTGTCTCCTCAACCAGTGAGCCAGTACTAAGGGTTGAATGTTGGGGCCCCATCGTTCGATCAGTACCTAGGTTCAGCCAATGAGAAGGTGGGTCTGGCAATTGTGGAGGTGTCGTGGTCACCACTCGCCTGTCCACCCTTGTCATTTCCATTCTAGAGGTGGTTGAGCACGGTTGTCCATTCTGTCTCCAGGCTGTGTCTTTGCTTTTGACTAACCGTGTTGTACACAACATTTCCAACTGTATATAGTGTACCACCGAGGGAAGTACTACCATCCTGACAAGTGAGTGTAAAACAAGAGCCTGTAATTGTTTTACATGATGGTAGGATTGCTGGTGTCTTTTGTCTGGCTCATAAACATGCAAAATTACAGGTACGTCTTGCTACTTCTACTTACACTTAGGTCACACTACACATACATGTACATGTTTATTTACACACACTCATCTGAGTTTTCTTTGATTTTATCTTAACCCTTAAACTGTTCAAACGTAGATCTACGTTTACGTGTGTAGCACTCTGACTTTGATTTTCTCTATTTGAAAGCATGTAAAAAAAAAAAGTTGATCTTCGTTCGGAGCATTACGCGAGTGAATGTAGATCTACGTTTGGACAGTTTAAGGGTTAATAGTTCTTATTACTTTTCCTTTTATATCCATGGGGAAGTGGAATAAGAATCTTTACTTCGTAAGCCATGGGTGTTGTAAAAGTCAACTAAAAATGCCGGGAACAATGGGCTAGTAACCCCTTTTCCTGTACAGATTACTAAAAAGGAGAAAATTGTCAAGGTGGGATGTCTGAATGTGCGTGGATGTTGTGTGAATGATAAGAGAGAGATTGTGGATACTATGAATGAGAAGCTGGATGTCCTGGCTTTAAGTGAAACAAAGCTGAAAAGGGTGGGAGAGTTTCAGTGGAGAGAAGTAAATGGGATTAGGTCAGGGGTTTTAAATAGAGTTAGAGCTCAAGAAGGAGTAGCAATAATGTTGAAGGATAAGCTATGGCAGGAAAAGAGGGGGTATAAATGTATTAATTCAAGGATTATGTGGAGTAAAGGTTGGATGTAAAAAGTGGGTTATAGTATGCATATATGCACCTGGAGAAGAGAGAAGTGTAGAGGAGAAAGAGAGAGGCTTTTGGGAATTGTTCAGTGAGTGTGTAGGGAGTTTTGAACCAAGTGTGAGAGTACTTGTGATTGGGGATTTCAATGCTAAGGTGGGTAAAAATGTTGTGGAGGGAGTAGTAGGTAAATTTGGGGTGCCAGGGGTAAATGAAAATGGGGAGCCTTTAATTGAGCTATGTGTAGAAAGAGGTTTGGTAATAAGTAATACATATTTTATGAAAAAGAGGATAAATAAATATACAAGGTATGATATAGCATGTAATGAAAGTAGTTTGTTAGATTATATATTGGTGGATAAAAGGTTGATGGGTAGGCTTCAGTATGTACATGTTTATGGAGGGGCAACTGATATATTTAGTTGTAGCTACAGTTAGAGCAAGAGGTAGATGGGACAAAAGGAAAATAGCAACAACAAGAGAGAGGTGAAACTGTAAAAACTAAGGGAGGAAGAAGTTCGGGTGAGATATAAGCAGCTATTGGCAGAAAGGTGAGCTAGTGTAAATATGAGTAGTGAGGGGGCTGAAGAGGGTTGGAATAGTTTTAAAAATGCAGTATTAGAATGTGGGGCAGAAGTTTGTGGCTATAGGAGGGTGGGTGCAGGAGGAAGAGGAATGATTGGTGGAATGTTTTATCACTGACTTCATCATTGCTTAATTAATCTTAAGTTAATTTTAAGCCAGCCCGTAATGCTATGCATAGTATAAGTGGCTTTGGCATACTGCTCTTATCTGTATTTTTTTGTACCTCTGTATGTGTGCACAAATTTATAATAAATAAATAAATAAATGATGAAGTAAAGGGTGTGATGAAAGAGAAGAAGGTAGCTTATGAGAGGTTTTTACAAAGCAGAAGTGTTATAAGAAGAGCAGAGAAAACCATACACCGGCTGGGATTGAACCCGCGGTCAGAGAGTCTCAAAACTCCAGACCGTCGCATTAGCCACTAGAGTCAAGAAGAGCAGAGTATATGGAGAGTAAAAGAAAGGTGAAGAGGGTGATGAGAGAGTGTAAAAGGAGAGCAGATAATAGAGTGGGAGAGGCACTGTCAAGAAATTTTGATGAAAATAAGAAAAATTTTTGGAGTGAGATAAACAAGTTAAGAAAGCCTAGGGAACGAATGGATTTGTCAGTTAAAAACAGAGTAGGGGAGTTAGTAGATGGGGAGATGGAGGTATTGGGTAGATGGTGGAAATATTTTGAGGAACTTTTAAATGTCGACGAAGAAAGGGAGGCGATAATTTCATGCACTGGCCAGGGAGATATGCCATCTTTTAGGAGTGAAGAAGAGCAGAATGTGAGTTTGGGGGAGGTGCGTGAGGCATTACGTAGAAGGAAAGGGGGTAAAGCAGCTGGAACTGACGGGATCATGACAGAAATGTTAACAGCAGGGGGGGATAGTGTCGGAGTGGTTGGTAATTTTGCTTCATAAATGTATGAAAGATGGGGAGGTACTTAGGGATTGGCAGAGAGCATGTATAATTCCTTTATATAAAGGGAAGGGGGACAAAAGAGATTGTAAAAATTATAGAGGAATAGGTTTACTGAGTATACCAGGAAAAGTGTATGGTAGGGTTATTATTGAAAGAATTAGAAGCAAGACAGAATGTATAATTGCAGATGAGCAAGGAGGTTTTAGAGTGGGTAGGGGATATGTAGATCAAGTGTTTACATTGAAGCATATATGTGAACAGTATTTAGATAAAGGTAGGGAAGTTTTCATTGCATTTATGGATTTAGAAAAGGCATATGATAGAGTGGATAGGGGAGCAATGTGGCAGATGTTGCAAGTATATGGAATAGGTGGTAAGTTACTAAATGCTGTAAAGAGTTTTTATGAGGATAGTGAGGCTCAGGTTAGGGTGTGTAGAAGAGAGGGAGACTACTTCCCGGTAAAAGTGGGTCTTAGACAGGGATGTGTAATGTCACCATGGTTGTTTAATATATTTATAGATGGGGTTGTAAAAGAAGTAAATGCTAGGGTGTTGGGGAGAGGGGTGGGATTAAATTATGGGGAATCAAATACAAAATGGGAATTGACACAGTTACTTTTTGCTGATGAAGTTATAAAGGGTAGTGGACGAGTCTGGGAGAGTATGTAAAGGTAGAAAGTTGAACGTGAACATAGAAAAGAGTAAGGTGATGAGGGTATCAAATGATTTAGATAAAGAAAAACTGGATATCAAATTGGAGAGGAGGAGTATGGAAGAAGTGAATGTTTTCAGATATTTGGGAGTTGATGTGTCAGTGGATGGATGTATGAAGGATGAGGTTAACCATAGAATTGATGAAGGGAAAAAGGTGAGTGGTGCACTGAGGTATATGTGGAGGCAAAAAAATTATCTATGGAGGCAAAGAAGGGAATGTATGAAAGTATAGTGGTACCAAGACTCTTATATGGGTGTTAAGCTTGGGTTGTAAATGCTGCGGCAAGGAGCTGGTTGGAGGCGGTGATGTCCTATCTAAGGGCAATGTGTGGTGTAAATATTATGCAGAGAATTTGAAGTGTGGAAATTAGAAGGTGTGAAGTTAATAAAAGTATTAGTCAGAGAGCTGAAGAGGGGTTGTTGAGGGGGTTTGGTCATTTAGAGAAAATGGATCAAAGTAGAATGACATGAAGAGTGTATAAATCTGTAGGGGAAGGAAGATGGCGTAGGGGTCGTCCTCAAAAAATTGGAGGGAGGGGGTAAAGGAGGTTTTGTGGGCGAGGGGCTTGGACTTCCAGCAAGCACGCGTGAGCATGTTAGATTGGAATGAATGGAGACAAATGGTATTTGGGACCTGACGAGCTGTTGGAGTGTAAGCAGGGTAATATTTAGTGAAGGGATTCAGGGAAACTAGTTATTTTTGTATAGCCAGACTTGAGTCCTGGAAATTGGAAGTACAATGCCTGCACTTTAAAGGAGGGGTTTGGGATATTGGCAGTTTGGAGGGATACGTTGTGTACCTATATGTATATGCTTTTAAACTGTTGTGTTTTGGGCACCTCTGCAAAAACAGTGATCATGTATGAGTGAGGTGAAAGTGTTGAATGATGATGAAAGTATTTTCTTTTTGGGGATTTTCTTTCATTTTGGGTCACCCTGCCTCGGTGGGAGATGGCCAACTTGTTAGAAAAAAAAATTGTAAATAATTACTATTGCTAATGGCGAAGGAAAATATATTTCAAGGTCATTCATCTGTGTTTGTTCTCCTTGCTCCCCTTTACACACAGGATAACAGGCCTTATCGTGCCTGGGTTGTAATATCATGAGATACACTAACTAGTTGAGAACCGTTTGGGGTTACCTCTATTGGTATAGTATGTTTTAAACTTATCAGAATCTGTGTTAAAAGTATTTGATTTTGATACAGCTGGTAGTTTACTTACTAGTGTTGATGCGACAGTTGTGTAGTATGAATTAAAACAATTTGCCACTTTGTTTCGTGGCATACCTCGTTATTGACATTTAGTACTATGTTAGGTCTATCTATGGGTTTATGGCTATACCCCAACTGTTTTAGTTGTTGCCAGAGCTTTCTAGGGTTATTCTTGTACTCTTCGATTTTTGGGCAATAGTGCCTTGCCTTTGCGCCTTTTATAAGTCTCTGTACTCTGTTTCTCACCCTTTGGAATTCATTTAGTGCTGCAATATCCTGTCTGTTTGCCTTAAATCTTTCTAGCAGCTGGTCTCTGAATTTCATATTATCTAATATCTCAGTAGTCATCCAGGGTTCAGTTCTTCCTTTAATCCTAACCTCTTTAACTGGTGCAATATTATCAAGGATGTCAGTGAACATTGTTTTAAATTTTTCCCAGGCATCATTTATGTCTGTGCAACCTGTTATCATCTTCCAGTCACAATTGTGTAGCCTATTTACCAGTGTTTATTTACTGTAGTTTCTAGTTGACCTAATTTTTATTGTCCTGTGTTGGCCTATCCGTTCCCTAGTGGTTTTCCTGGTACAGTAAATGATGAAATGATCATTAAGGTCTGTGATAATAATGCCTGACTGACTAATGTTCTCAGAGCAGTTGCAAAGTACAGTGGACCCTCAGTTAACAATGCCATCAGGTAGCGATGAAATTGGATACCGATACGTTTTTGCGTCAAAATACTGGTTTCTCTAACGATAAAAAATTCAGTTAAGGACATTCATCCAGAATGTGTCCGCGCGCCCTGAGCTGCCCGGCCACTCTAGCGTGGTTAGTGTGCCATTGTTTACAAGCCAGTGTGGACGATTCCACGCGTACATGCAATACATTTTGTATTATTCCATTGTTTTTAGTGCTTGTAACAGCTAAATAAGCCACCATGGCCCCAAAGAAAGCTTCTAGTGCCAACCATGTGGTAAAAAGGGTGAGAAATACTATTGAATTCAAGAAAGAGATAATCACAAAGTATGAAAGTGGAGTGGGTGCCTCCGAGCTGGCCAGGTTGTGTAACAAACCCCAATCAACCATCAGTACTATCTTGGCCAACAAAAAGGCAATCAAGGAAGCTGTTGTTGTGAAAGGTGCCAATGTGCTTACAAAACAGAGATCGCAAATAGTCGAAGATGTGGAGAGACTGTTGGCGGTGTGGATCAATGAGAAACAATTATCAGGAGATAGTCTTTCACAGTCAATTATATGTGAAAAGGCAAGGCAGTTGCATGATGATCTAATTAAGAAAATGCCTGGAACTAGTGCTGATGTTAGTGAATTTAAGGCCAGCAAAGGTTGGTTTGAGAGATTTAAGAATCGTAGTGGCATACACAGTGTGATAAGGCATGGTGAGGCTGCCAGTTCTGACAAAAAAGCAGCTGAAAAATATGTGCAGGACTATAAGAACATAAAGAAGGAACACTGCAACAGGCCTATTGGCCCGTGCAAGGCAGGTCCAAGTTTCTTACTGGCTTAAGCCAATGCCCTAACATAGTCAGGTCAGGTCACACTCACTTAAGGAAGGAACATGGCAACTAATCAGGTTCAACTCACACCCACTCATGTATTTATCTAACCTATTTTTAAAACTACACAATGTTTTAGCCTCTATAACTGTATTCAAAAGTTTGTTCCACTTATCCACAACTCTATTACCAAACCAGTGCTTTCCTATATCCTTCCTGAATCTGAATTTTTCCAACTGAAAACCACTGCTGCGAGTCCTGTCTAGGCTAGATATTTTCAGCATGCTATTTACATCCCCTTTATTTATTCCTGTCTTCCATTTATACACCTCAATCATATCCCCCCTAATTCTACGCCTTTCTATAGAGTGCAGATTTGGTTTCCAAAGTTTTGCAAAGAGCTTAAATTTATAAAGTTTCTAGACGATCTAGAAAAAGTCACATAATCAAACAACATGCAACCCCCAGAATTACTAAAACATGACTAAAAATATTATTATTATAACACATCAGTCGTTTCCCACCGAGGCAGGGTGACCCAAAAAGAAAGAAAAACCCAAAAAGAAAGAAAAATACTTTCATCATTCACTCCTAATCTACACACAGAAATCACTCCCCACGAAAGCAAAAGACTTGGCAAGCGATGCAACATAACCCCAGCAAAAAGTAGGGGCGCCACCAGTACACCAAGAGAAAACGCAACAAGTGTCCGGGGCCCAAGACTGTTCAACAGCCTCCCACCAGGCACAAGGGGGCACCACCAGCAGACCCCAGGTTGTCTTCAAGAGGGAGCCGGACAGACACCCAAAGTTGGTGCAGAATCAGCCGGGCTGCGAACCGCACTCTGGACTGCACGCGGCCAGCAACAACAGTCTTGCTAATCAGGCCTTGATCCACTGGGAGGCCTGGCCATGGACCAGGCTGCGGGGGCGCCGATCCTTGGAACACCCCCCAGGCAGAGTCCAGGTAGGTAACACTTTCACCATCACTCATATGTACCTGGAGTCCACCTGGAGGGCACTCCAGGGACCAATGCCCCCACGGCCTGGCCCATGACCAGGCCTCCCGGTGAATAAGGGCCTGATCAATGAGGCCGCCACCGCCAGCCACACGCGGCCCAACGCACGATCCACAGCCCAGCTGATCTGGTACCAAATCCAGGCACTCATCCAGCTCCCTCTTGAAGACGACCAAGGGTCCATTGTCAATGCCCCCCATGGCCGGTAGTTGGCCGCTGAACAGTCCTGGGCCCCAGACACCCACTGCGTCCTCTCCCAGTGTACCAGTGGCCCCCCTCCCTTCACCGGGGGTATGCTGCACTCCCCGTCAAGCCCCCTGCCTTCGCAGGGAGTGACTCCCGTGTGCATATCAGGAACCAGTCCCTCCAGAATCATCCAGGTGTAGACTATCATATATCTCTCTCGCCTGCGCTCCACTGAGCACAGGTCAAGTGCTTACAAGCGCTCCCAGTAGTCAAGGCATTTAACAGAACCCATACATGCAGCAAAGGCTCTCTGTACACTCTCCAGATCTGCAGTCTCACCCGCCTTGAATGGGGATATCAATGCACTCCAGCCCAGAGAGAACAAGCAATTTCAAAAGGATCATCATTGGCTTGGAATCTCGTCTTGAATGTTCTCACTATCCATCCTATTAGCTTCCTCGCAGATGCAACAGTGGAACTGTTGTGGTCCGCGAAGGTGAGATGTTCAGACATTACCACACCCACCCTCTGTCTTTGCAGAGGCGCTCAGATCCGACAGTTATTATTATTATTATTATTTATTTATTTTCCCAAGAGTGGTCCTGACAAGATACCTCAGTAGCTCTAAAATTCATAACTATAACCTTTAAGGCAGAACATTTTTGCATATTAGAGTGTATTTGAGAGTGAAGCATGAGCTACAAGCTGTACTGAGGCAGAGGATTCCTCACAAGTGTGTCCATGAGTCAAGTGACACCCACATTATGCCAAATCGTGTATAAATTGTTGCTCTTCTGTAGGGGGGGGTACATAGAGGCTGAAAAATTAAAACCCCAACGAGTCTTCAATTGTGACGAAACAGGTCTGTTTTGGAAGAAAATGCCAAACAGGACCTACATTACTCAGGAGGAAAAGGCACTCCCAGGACACAAGCCTATGAAAGACAGGCTCTCATGTTTTGTAGTAATGCTAGTGGGGATTGCAAGGTGAAGCCTTGATTGGTTTATCACTCTGAAACTTCCAGTGTGTTCAAGAAAAACCATGTCATCAAGCCTAATTTGTGTGATGTGGAGGGCAAACAGTAAGGCATGGGTCACTAAGGACATTTTTTATGACTGGTTCTATCAAGTGTTTGGCCCCAGTGTGAAAAAATACCTCCTGGAAAATAA
>NW_026471111.1:0-12376 GCF_026875155.1 Cherax quadricarinatus | reverse complement strand
ACGTAAAACTTATATACTTGAGTTGTAGCTCTTAGTTATACTTCTTTATGGAATTTACCGAGTTATACCTTTTTTTTACAGATTTAACTGAGTTTTGCCTCCATATAATATTTAATTGAGTTATACTTCAATATATTATTTACCTGAATTTTGCCTCTATAGAGTATTTACCCGAGTTATACCTCTATACAGTATTTACCCAAGTTACACCTCTATACAGTATTTACCCGAGTTATACCTCTATACAGTGTTTAACTGAGTTACACCTCCATACAGTATTTACCCAAGTTACACCTCTATACAGTATTTACCCGAGTTATACCTCTATACAGTGTTTAACTGAGTTACACCTCTATACAGTATTTACCCAAGTTACACCTCTATACAGTATTTACCCGAGTTATACCTCTATACAGTGTTTAACTGAGTTACACCTCTATACAGTATTTACCCAAGCTATACCTCTACAAATTTACCCGAGTTATACCTTTCACAGTATTTAACTGCGCTCTACCGCTGTACATTATTTGCCTGAGTTATATTACTTAAGTTATATCTCTTGGGAATATTTAACAGTGTTATACTGCTGAGAGTTACACTGCTGCATAAGCCACTTACAAGTTACACAGACGACTCGTGCAGTTATAGCCTAGTTAGTATAGTTATTTCAGAGTCTATCTCCATCGTTTGGGACGTTAGATATCACTTAAACATTATTAAATATTTATACCTAATCATAAGCCATAATTTTTTAAAGGGGGGGAGGGGTAAGCCAGTGGAAGGTCTCGGTCAGATGACCAAAAACTCCAACTGTGGGTCATTATAGGGCTGTGATCTTCGTCAGGAAACACTTGACGTGTTTCCTGACATACCTTACCTAATCTAAGCTGAAGACCAGCGTCAGGAAACACTTGTTCTGTTTCCTGACAAACCTTACCTAACCTAACCTGAAGACCAGCGTCAGGAAACACTTGTTCTGTTTCCTGACAAACCTTACCTAACGTAACCTGAAAACCAGCATCAGGAAACACTTGTTCTGTTTCCTGACAAACCTTACCTAACCTAACCTGAAGACCAGCGTCAGGAAACACTTGTTCTGTTTCCTGACAAACCTTACCTAACCTAACCTGAAGACCAGCGTCAGGAAACACTTGTTCTGTTTCCTGACAAACCTTACCTAACCTAACCTGAAGACCAGCGTCAGGAAACACTTGTCCTGTTTCCTGACAAACCTTACCTAACCTAACCGAAGAAACCCCGCAGGAAACACTTGTCCTGTTTCATGACAAACCCTTACCTAACCTAAACCCGAAGACCAGCGCCAGGAAACACTTGTCCTGTTTCCTGACAAACCTTACCTAACAAACCTGAAGACCACGTCAGAAACGCTTGTCCTGTTTCCTGACAAACCTGCTTAACCTAACCTGAAGACCAGCGTCAGGAAACACTTGTCCTGTTTCCTGACAAACCTTACCTAACCTAACCTGAAGACCAGCGTCAAGAAACGCTTGCCCTTTGTTTCCTGACCAACCTTACCTAACCTAACCTGAAGACCAGCGTCAGGAAACACATTGTCCTTTTTCCTGACAAACCTTTACCTTTAACCTAACCTGAAGCCCAGCATCAGGAAACCTTGTCCTGTTTCCTGACAAACCTTACCTAACCAAACCCTGAAGACCAGCGTCAGAAACGCTTGTCCTGTTTCCTGACCAACCTTACCTAACCTAACCTGAAGACCAGCGTCAGGAAACACTTGTCCTGTTCCTGACAAACCCTTTACCTAACCTAACCACGAAGACCAGCGTCGGAAACACTTGTCCTGTTTCCTGACAAATCTTACCTAACCTAACCTAAAGACCAACGTCAGGAAACACTTGTCCTGTTTCCTGACAAACCTACATAACCTAACCTGAAGACCAGCGTCAGGAAACACTTTCCTGTTTCCTGACAAACCTTACCTAACCTAACCTGAAGACCAGCGTCAGGAAACACTTGTCCTGTTTCCGACAACTTACCTAACCTGAAGACCAGCGTCAGGAAACACTTGCCCCTGTTTCCTGACAAACCTTACCAAACCCCTAACCTTTAAGACCAGCGTCAGGAAACACTTGTCCTGTTTCCTGACAAACATTACTAACCTAACCTGAAGACCAGCGTCAGGAAACACTTGTCCTGTTCCTGACAAACATTACCTAACCAAAACCTGAAGACCAGCGTCAGGAAACACTTGTTCTGTTTCCTGACAAACCTTACCTAACCTAACCTGAAGACCAGCGTCAGGAAACACTTGTCCTGTTTCCTGACAAACCTTGCTTAACCTAACCTGAAGACCAGCGTCAGGAAACACTTGTCCTGTTTCCTGAAAAACCCTTACCTAACCAAACCCTGAAGACCAGCGTCAGGAAACACTTGTCCTGTTTCCTGACAAACCTTACCTAACCTAACCTGAAGACCAGCGTCAGGAAACACTTGTGCTGTTTCCTGACAAACCTTACCTTACCTAACCTAACCTGAAGACCAGCGTCAGGAAACATTTGTGCTGTTTCCTGACAAACATTACCTATTCTATTCTATTCTATTTGATTCGCCGGTAATCCCGGCCCGGGTCTCTTCCATTTTGGTGACCCGGCATTGGCTCCCCGGGTAGGGAAGTGACATTTATCTTTACTTGCACCTGTGTGGCAGGTCTTCAGCAGGAAGGGGGGGGTACCTCACCGGCCCTATGTCCAGATGACGTACCAAACGTTAGTGTGCACTAACAGTGGCTGGTGTGCAGTGCAATGGAGGCCCAAAGCAGGCCCTCGCAGCAACTTCAGCGGGGGGGGCGGATGACATGCAAGGACTGGAAGTAAGGTTTCCAAGTCCCTGACGCTAAGTACACAAGTTTGTGCTGCCTCATTCTCTCGGGTCTGCCCTACTGGGGTCATTGGGAAGTTCTACGGCGAAGGGGCATCGTAGCCGGGCAGTCTAACAGGTATGCACCAAAGGGGCTGTGGAACCATTCGGTCACAATGGGCACAGAGCTCCTCTCGTGCCCGTTCAACAATCCGCGCAGTGTGAGATACCCTAAGCGTACGGTGGATATGCACCCTCATTTCCCCTGGACTGTGTCCGAAGACTTGGAGGGGGCACCCTGTGGGTCGCCCTGACATACCAACAGAGGCTCCGTGACTCCCCAGGGTCAGGAATGGGCGCCTCGCCGCACCAGCAGCCAACAGTGCAATCTGGCTGAGGCTGATGGAGATCGCAGCATGTGGCTGTGCCTCGAGGGTTGCAGTCCTAGCAGCCTCATCTGCAGCATCATTGCCAGGGATACCCACATGGCACGGGATCCAGTTGATGGTAGCCCTGCGACCCTGGGCCATGAGAGTCGCGGTCACCCCCGGATGGATGTGATTAAGTGTATGTTGTCCTTTGGCTCTCTGTGCATAAGCGCTTGGATTGCTGCCTTGGAATCAACGTGGATGATGGGGGATGCTATGGCCTGCAAGAGCATGCCGCAGAGCTTGTTGGATGGCAAAGAGTTCGGCCTGGAGGATGGTGCAATGGTCTGGGAGGCGCCAACCTGCTGTCAGATTGCTGTGGAAAATCCCAGCAGCTGTGCGCCTGCCATTTGGTCTCTGAGCCATCAGTGTAATATGGCACACACCCTGGGCCTTCCCCCCACAATGCTAGCCGAGGCAAGGTGGGCAGAATGTCCCGGGTGCAATGCCTCTTGCTGTCGGGTTAGGGTTGCCAGCTCACTGCAAACAGTCTGGTGCCCAAGGGGGTGGCACCTGTAGTTCGCTGCCAGTCTGTCGCAGCCCCCCGCCTGGAGCAATGTCAGGGGCAAGAGCTTCTGTGTGGCACTGTTTACCGACCACATCCATCGGCGGCCGGGATGCAATGGAATGACCTGCCCCCTGGGGGACGCCGTAAATCTCCATCAGTTTGTCAACCCTGGGAGTCGAGATACTTTGCAATCCTCCTGGCAGCTACCAGTTGGATCCTGTCTTTCAACAGCTGCAGCTGCACCTCAAGGTTCAGAGCCACTGCATTGGCCCACCTAGGACCCCCCACATGGCCCGTACAGCTGTGTTCTGGATGACACAGAGGATTTGATTTTGTGGGTCTGGCGTGAACCAGAGCAAGTGCCCCATAGTCAACGAGGAACGTATTGCCTGGATGTAGAACAACCTCATGACCTCGAGGCGGGCCCCAACCCTAGGTTGGCCATGGCACTCAATGCCCTACCCTCTGCAGAGCCCTCTCTTTAATGTGGCGCACATGTTTCTGGAAGGTGAGGTGCCTGTCAATGTAGATGCCAAGGTACCTATAACTGTGAACCCACTCCAGGTCGATGCCCAGGACCCGCAGCCTCTGACTGGCACCTTGGTGCGAAGGATCAGGCTTTGGATTTTGCTGCAGATATCTGAGTCCCAAGTGACGGCAGGTGGAAGCCAGCAGATCGAGGTCCTCCTGGGCACGCTGCAAAAGCCGGCGCTTCCTAGGTACGACAAGTGCCAGGTCATGGGCATAGCGAGGGACGGTCCCTCTGGAGAAAGGCAAGCACACCAGCTGGTGCATTCAGTACATTGAACAGGGTGGGACTAAGCCCCCCCGCCCTGTGGAGGGGCCATTGCCAGGGTCTTGAGAGAAAAAGGCATGCCCCCGGGAAAAGCGTACCCGGGCCCGCCTGTCCTGGAGATAGGAAGAAGCCATGAAAGCAGCCTGCCTTTAACCCCCTGCGGGCCAAGAGTGAGAGGATGGCAGGTGCACTGGCTAGCTCAAAAGCTTTCTCGAGGTAAAGAAAGACAACAATGTGGGCTTGGGCGTCCACCCAATGCCGGTCAGTAGAGAGGTAGGCTTTGGGAAAGTGCCCACTCCTCTGGTGAAGCCTTAGAGGTGTTTATGATGAGGGCCAAGCTTCCACCTCAGGCGCTCCAACACCATCCTTTCAGACACCTTCGAAATGCAACGGGTGAGGGAGAGGGGTCTCAACACTGCCAGGATCCCCAGGCTTAGGAATGGGGTATGATGTCAGCCCCCTTCCAACGACAGGGAGTTTGCCAGCTCGCCAAGTCTGGTTGATGACTCCCAGGACAGCTGAATGTCCGAATGGCCAGACCGATTTGATCATCCATAGGTGATACCATATCATCCCGGAGCAGTGTCTCGATGAGATGTGAAGGCTGCCTGGAGCCCTGTCGGTGAAGTCTTCACTGTGACATCCCCAGCCTGGCATGCTGCTTGGATCACCATCACCCTTCTAGGAAGGAGGGTGGCTTGGAGGTCCTGGAGATCCTGAGGCAGTTGACCATGGCCGCTCTGGAGGTGAATAGGTCCACCAGACGCTCTGCCTCCGTTGCGGGTCTGGGTGCAAAACCCAGCCACACTGCGACCTGCCCAGTGGCCAATCGTAACTGGTCCAAATCTCAGATAAGGTTTGGGGGAGTAGCTAAGGAGGCACACCACTCGAACCATTTAGCCTGCCGGACCCTGTGAGAAAATGAGCGTGCATGCCGCACCACTTCCCTGAGCAGACGCATGGACTCAACCGTGGGATTACGCCTGTGCAAACTTGCGTTTCAACATTGATGCGGTGGGGTTTTGTTCCCTGATGTCCTCATTGTAAAACCACCAGTCACGTTTATATGACCCTCCACCTGTAAACTTAGGTATTGCTGCCTCAGCTGCGCATGTGAAGGCCACCTGCAAGCTTTGAGCCGCCTCATCTGGGTCTTCTGGAAGGGGAGACTCCGCCCACCAACGCTCAATGACCTCCTGGAAGCACTGCCAGTCGGCCTTTTTTAGATTCCATCTGGGGTAGGTGTGGGGAGCGGGCACCGCTGGACCATCAGCGTAGTGACCACTGCAAAGTGATCACTGGTGAGACGGGGGTGGGCCTCCCCTCTCGCGCTCGGAGCAACCGCCAAAAGATGATTGTGACATCCAGGCGGCCACCATAGTGATGGGTTGGCTCACCATTATTGAGAGGGCGATCTCAGGGACCTCCTCCAGCACAGCCGCAAGGTGCCTCCCAGCTGCGTTGGTAGGAGAGAAAAGAAGAAAGTATTGGGGGTGGGCATTGGGCATCCCCAGCCACCCAAAAAGACCCTCCCGGGGGCGAGTGCTGCCACCTCTGAGATTCAAGGGTGACCGAGAGCTTCTGTAAATATTGTAAAACCACGAGAGGTCCATCCGCCAGGGTAGGGTGACCCGCCTGAAACCTCTACGCCCTCCCCACAGTCGATGGGGTCAGTGGAGATTGAATGAGGGATAGTGGTCCTGACGTAGATCGCCGTGCCCCTGCCAGCCCTTCCAGGCGCTGTAGGTAGGCAAGAATCCCGGAATACGTGGCTGCAATTGACGTGACAAATGGGGAGTGTCTCCTAAACAGGAAGACATCAACCTCATCCTGAACTGCAGCTTCAATCACTAAGTGAATTTCCGCTGCAAAACCCACAAATGTTTCCCCTGGAGGATCTTCAAGGGCCGCAGAGGTTTGGGTCACTGATTCCACTCTGCCTGGGACTCGTCGTCCGTGTTGGCGACTCCGGGGCCTCCTCCATCACAGACTGGAAGGACTCCTGGATGATGGCTTGAAGTTCCATCGGTCTTTCCTGTCCCCGTAGGACCACGCCCACATCCATGACAGGAGCTGCCTGCAGGGCCCCTGTCCTCTGCCGAAAGGCAGCAGGCGACAGAGGAGCGCTGAGAAGACCGATGGTTTTCTTCAGTCGATCCGGAAAGGATTCGACCATTACCTCTGCAGGCATTGAGCTGGACGACCCGTCGAGGCGGGGCTGGGTCACTGGGTATTGGGCTGGGTGGCTGGTCGACACTGCAGCAGCATAAGCTGGGTGCAACCCTGGGCCCGGCATGAGTGGCCATGGGCTTCCAAGTCCCCTGGCGGGGAACCTCTGCCTGTCGCTGGGTGCTCACAGGAGGGCCTGTCCTAGGGAAGAGGCCTGCTGGCCGTAAGGCAAGGAATGTTGGCCCCGCTGGGACCTGCCTGGCCTGTGGCTGGTTTTCCCAATGATTCTGCCTTCTTGGCCACCTTGCCATCTGACGCCGCAGTTGACCGCGCTGCTGCAAACCAGTGTCTGCCTCTGATGCCCCCGCTGGGAGCCCAGTGCTGGGAAACTCGCTGGTATTGCCCTCCTGTGGTATCCGGGGAACCGGATTGGAGCCATGCCGACTGTTGCTGGGGAGTTCCAAGGCTGGGTGGGCGTCGGGGGCGTCGGGTCGTTCCGATGACGAACCTGCTTTCCAGTGCTGCACCATCACAGGACACTCCGGTTTTCCCGGCATGGTGCCTCTTTGAGCAGTTGGCACACTTGGGCGCTGCCGAAGGGCTTCGCCCGGTGGTGTTTGAGGATTGCAATGCAGTCCTCGAGTCGTGTGCCTTGCTGCACACACCACACTTCTTCTCTCGCTGGGAGGTGGCCCGCAATATGATTGAACCCCTGGCAGTTTGAAGCATTTTACTGGCCTGACAGGTATGGTTGGGTCTTGAATCTTCCCCAACTCCAAGGGCCAGGTGCGTGGAAGTGGACCTTTGTGGTGGATCAGCACTTGGGGGGTTGGCACCTTGTCAACCGTTGCAGTGAGGTCGCTCCGCCTTGACAATATTGGGCACTTCCAATATGGGGTCCAGTGGGAGGGGCACAGGGACGTGTAAAAGCACCCCCCTTGTAACACCTTCCCGAAGCAAGCAGTTTCCCCCATGCTGGGGTGGGTCACCCAAACCCCCCCTTCAACTCCTCGTAAGAGCTTCGTCCCGAGGAATGACCAGAACCCGTTCCTGAGAGTGAACTCGCAGCGAACTTGAGGTGGGGGAGACCTTCCAGATACCTTTACAAACCCGTATTTGGGGAAACCCTTTAATTTTTTTGAAGGCCCTGGTTGCTTGTGCCCGAGCTGAGCGGGAACTTCCTCCTTCCACGTGGAGTCAACCATTCCCCGTCCACTGTGGAGGCCAACGCAACTGGTGTAGGGACCTGGGATGGCTCCATCCTTGCCACTTGAGGAGCTACATCCTCCTGGCTTCCTTCCACGACCCCTATGGCCATCTGGGGTGCAAGTCTTCTTGGGTAGGGGCTGCCGACGGACCCAGTGGCAGATTGGAAGGTACATATCTCCACTGCATCCTTGGCCTTCTTGGGGGGGGGCTCCCACCTGCCCCCCGTCGTCCTCCAACTCGTCCCCCGCATTCCAAAAGGAACGTTTAAAGGGCCGCTCTCCTGGATCTGTCATGGTGACTGTAGGTGTGGGGACAGAGCCAGCAGCAGAGCTGCTGCCTGTGACCTCACAGCCGCCCACACTGGGTGCAGAGCTGTGAGGCTCAGAGCCCCAGTCGGGGCCCGTAGCCACCCTCTCGTGGCTCACTGCTCCGAAGCACTGAACACAGTCCAAGGATCACCAGGAACGACGCTAATCTGTGCATAAACTAACACAGATTTGCGAACACAATACACACTGTTTTTCAATCGTCGTCCAGTCGATAATCCTTATGAATTCTCCGATGTGTGTGATGGCCGGGCGATCATTAAACATTACCTAACATCCAGACTATATTAGTTCCCCATCAACATTCTCAGAAAAAGCAGGTAAAATTAATAATGCAAATAATTTTTACAGCAAATGGTTAATTTTGATTATTAAATTATTAAAGATTAGCCGGTATTCTCCCGGCCCGGGCCTTTTCCAAGTGGTGGCCCGGCTTTGGCTCCCTCTTTGGGGAGTGTCTGAGACCTAAGTCTCCCATGGGAGGAGGCACAAGTACCTCCTCATCTTTGGGACCAACTGTCCCCAGGCCTAGCCACAAGCTAGGCCTCTCTGGTCTGCCATCCCCGCCTCAAGGGGGCTAATGGGAATGACAGTCTTATGAGCTAAAGGCTCGGGCTCAGGCACCTACCCTACCCTAGAAGGGTTAGGCATGGTGTCGATGGTTAATTTTGAATTGTCTTGCTCATCTTAACATAATTTACAAACAAAAAAAAAAGCGCATGACAATAATTATCGTAATATAATTATTTCCTTCCTTTTTCGCTTTCCTGTGTTTGGGAGGGAGTTTAAAAATTATTTAATGGGGTTTGGGCTAAATTAAAATCATGAATTTTCTCCTGGTTACAAATCTACGTTTGTATTTGTTTATTCCTTTTCTACAGAGGTCATAAGGGTTTGCGTCTCCTTCCTATTATATATATGTCGTGGCGAATAGGCAGAATTTGCGATCTTGGCTTAAATAGCAACACTCATCTTGCCATATAGGACAAGTGAAAATTTGTGTATGCAATAATTTCGCCAAAATCATTCTGAACCTAACGACAAAAATAGATTTCACTGTGTTTGTTTAGTATTAAATTTCTGTAAATAAATCTAAAATATATTTAGTTGGGTTAGGCTAAAATTAAATTGCTTTGTTTTTAATAAGGTTAGGTAAGTTTTCTAAGATTCTTTTGGTGCATAATTAATTTTTTTTTACATTAACATTAATGAAAAAACTATATCTTTAAACGTATAAGGAAAAATTTGAAAGGATTTATTTTTAAATGAGTTCTTGCAATGGACCAGTTTTACATATTCGTGCACGACATATATATATTATATTTATATTTTATATATATATATATATATATATATTTTATAATATAATAATTAATATATATATATATATATTATATATATATATATATAATATATATATATATAATATTTATATACATTACCAATTTATAACACCAACACAATAATAATTATAATATTTATTTCTACAAGTATATGTATAACGTATACAGACCATAGCTGACACCAGTGACATATAGAAAGCTCCTTGTTATGCAGAGCATTTCGGGCAAATTAGGTGAATTTTGTCCCAGGATGCGACCCACACCAATCGGCTAACACCCAGGTACCTATTTTACCGATAAAGGGACAGCAGGTGTCTAATGGAAACACGTCCTAATGTTTCCACCCGTACCAGGGATCAAACCCCGGACCTCACTGTGGAAGCTAGCAATCGAGCTACGGAACACCGTAAGTCAACAATTAAATTAAAAGAATTACTTGAGTTCACCGTAAACAAACCAGCTTGATACGCAAGTGGAACTAATGCAATATTTTATTGTGGCAACGTTTCGCTCTCCAGGAGGTTGACGAAGCTCCTGAAGAGCAAAACGTTACCACAATAAAATATCTCATTAGCTGCTTAGGTTTGATGTGATTTGTCAGGAAACAGGACAAGTGTTTCCTGACGCGGGTTTTAGTTATTGATGACCCACAGCTGGGGCTCTTGGTCATGTACCTGAGGCCTTCCACTGGCTTACCACTCCACCCCTTTAAAAAATATATGGCTATCATTATAACTTTATATTGCATCACTTGCACATGTGTCCTTTTGCCCTAACAAAAGTTCTGACTAGATCAAGCGAGAAGGATGTAACAAAGCAATGGTACCAGATAACATATCACCCTGGGTGCTGAGATAAGTAGCTGAACCACTGTGTCAGACCCAGTAGCAAATCTATCCAGTAATCCACTCACTCACCAGTTTATCCATCCATCAGCCAGCTAACCTATCCATGTGTTTATCAACTTACTCATTGCCTTGGTGGATAGGTAACCAAAAAACATCCTCTCAACGAAGAGGGGAATAAAAAAAGTTAGCCTGTGGGTATATTAAATGTTAGCGAATAACCTTTAGTCTGTGTAGGCGATGTATTTGGCTAGGCTAGGCAGTGGATAGTGTTGAGGGAGAGGGAGGACGAGAGGGGATGGATGAGAGGGAAGGACGGGTAGACGAAGTTTTTTGATATTTAGGGAAATAGGATGCACCAGCAGTGTGCTGCTGGGAGGATAAACTTAGTGAATCACAGGAACGAAATGTGAAAAGAAATGTTAAATGAGAACACGAGTAGATAATTAAGGAAGACGTGAGAGGAAAAATAATGAGGAACAGTGTGAGAAAAATGAAAAATTTACGTACATTGCTAGGTATAATGATGAACTTAGAACCTTGCAAAAGAATACGGAAAAAAACGAAGAACATGGCGAGCAAATGGAGATGAAAGAAGAAAAGGAGGAAAATAGAGAGAAGCGAACGAAAATATAAGAGGTCGATGATACAGGGAACTGATGCTGTAAACTACACAACATTAATTAATATATCCATCTGGCACTACCAGTGACACTCCTGTGTGTGTGTGTATCTCGTGTAATATACCCAGTGTGTATATTTTCTCATTGTACATCGACACCATGCCCAGCCCTTCTAGGGTAGGGTAGGTGCCTGAGCCCGAGCCTTTAGCTCATAAGACTGTCATTCCCATTTGCCCCCTTGGGCGGGGATGGCAGACCAGAGAGGCCTAGCTTGTGGCTAGGCCTGGGGACAGTTGGTCCCAAAGATGAGGAGGTACTTGTGCCTCCTCCCATGGGAGACTTAGGTCTCAGACACTCCCTAAAGTGGGAGCCCAAGGCCGGGCCACCACTTGGAAAGGGCCCGGGCCGGGAGAATACCGGCTATCTTTACCTAACCTAACCTTCTCATTGTATATACACCAAGAGGTATGTGTTTTTTTACTGTAAATGCATTAAGAGTTGACCTAAATCCTTATTTTAGGGATTTAAGTATTCCCGACTGATGGTAAACAAGTGACCCAGTCTTTATGACCCTCGTGTAGTTGATAGGTTTTAAGCCTCATTATTCAACCATAGTGCATATTTCAACGTTCCCTGCTTAGCATAAGCCACCTCACTGCCAGACTTATAGTAGCCTATTTTTTAATTTGATTTTATGGAGGTTAAATATCCTGTTCTACAGGATATTGTTAGACTAGAATAACCCACGTAATGTAATCTCTCCTATTCTAGACTAGCTCACACAAACTTAACCAATTTATCCTAGCCTAATCTATCGTACTATAACCTAACCCAGCCTAATTTAAACCTACTATCCTATCATAATATATAACCTAGCTTAATCTAAACTTACCCAACCTAATTTAACCTTATCTAATCTAATTTACCTATGTTACAACATAACCTAACTCCTGGAACCTAACCCACAGCAGCCTAACCTAATATAACCCAGCCTAACCTTACCTAGCATAACCTGGAGTCTACCTGGAGGGTATTCCAGGAATCAACGCCTCCGCGGCCCGGTCCATGACCAGGCCTCCCGGCGGATCAGGGCCTGATCAACTAGACTGTTTGCTGGCCACACATAGTCCAACGTACGAACCACAACCCGGCTGATCCAGTACTAGCTTTAAATATCTGTCCAGAACCCCGTTGAAGGTAACCAGGGGGGCCAACCTACCAGCGTAGCCTAACCCAACAAATCAACCCAACCCTTTAAAAAAAAACCCCACAAGTCACATTGTACTTTAAAAGT
>NW_026471110.1:0-31842 GCF_026875155.1 Cherax quadricarinatus | reverse complement strand
TTTTTTTTACATGCATTTTGTGTGCTATTACACCATGGTCACACTTGTAAAAGGCTTTTGAAAAAAGGTGTTGTACTACAATGCTTTTTTGTCTTTAGAGCACCAGGACCTTGTCATAGTGGTCCAGTATTTGGGAAGACGGGTGTCTGCTCTAAACCCATGTTCCCCGGGGTTGTGTAACTGATGGGTATTGGGTGGGTGGCAGTCTTGTTCTTGGAACCTTTCAAAAATTTTTATGTATGGGATATTAGCACTATTTATTTATTTATTTATTTGAACATGATACGTGAAGTAAAAAAGGAATACAGTTATTGCAGTGCAACATGCCAAAGCCCCTTGTATGCCGAGCATTATGGGCAGACTTAAAGTTAACTTAAGATAACTAAGCAATGATATATTCAGTGGTAAAAAACATTATTGTAAACAGATAAGATAAGATAGATAAAGATTTCGTTCGGATTTTTAACCCCGGAGGGTTAGCCACCCAGGATAACCAAGAAAGTCAGTGCGTCATCGAGGACTGTCTAACTTATTTCCATTGGGGTCCTTAATCTTGTCCCCAGGATGCGACCCAGACCAGTCGACTAACACCGGGGTACCTATTTGCTGCTAGGTGAACAGGACAATAGGTGTAAGGAAACGTGTCGGAATTTCCACCCGCCGGGAATCGAACCCGGGCCCTCCGTGTGTGAAGCGGGGAGCTTTAGCCACCAGGACCCGGGCCACCAGATAACAATTTAGCACAAATGAGTATTACAGAGACAGGTCATATGGTCATTTACTGTGTTGCTGTGTAATCAGTAGAATGGAGTATTCTGTTAGGTAATGTAATTTAAAAAATAAAGTTTGATTGGGTCTCAGGTTAGACATTTATGAGATACAATAATGAGAAACATTTACGAGATACAATTTATGAGATACAATTATTCAGTATTTATTTAATTGTGTGTGAGTAAGCGATTTTTGAGAAGAGACTTGAATTTATAAACAGACAGTGTTTCTTTTATATTCACAGGTAATGAATTCCAGATTTTAGGGCCTTTTATATGCACTGAGTTTTTGCATTAGCGTGGAGATGGACTCGAGGAAACATCAAAGAGTGATCTGTGCCTTGTGTTATGGTCATGTGTTCTGTTGAGGTTGGTAAGGAGACGTTTGAGGGGAGGGTTTATATCAGAGTTAAGTTTTCTATGAATGTAGTAGGTGCAGTAATATGTATGGATGTTTTGTATGGTGAGTAGGTTTAGAGTTTTGAATATTGGTGGAGTGTGCTGCCTGTAGTGGGACTTTATCATCATTCTGACTGCAGCCTTTTGTTGGGTAATTAATGGTATGAGATGGTTTATTATTGTTGAGCGCCATGCACACATTCCATAGGTGAGATAGTGGCAAATAAGTGAGTGATATAGGGCCAGGAGGGCTGACTGTGGAACATAGTACTGTATCTTCGATAGTATGCCTACGGTCTTGGAAATTTTTTTGGAAATTTGCTGTATATGTGTTTGAAATTTGAGTCTATTATCAAGGTGGATTCCTAAGAATTTTCTTTCTGTGAGTTTTGGGATAGGTGATCCATTTATCATTTGTTAAGGAGGGGACATCTGTACCTTTGTTACCAAACCTGAATGAAGTAGGTTTTTTTCAATGTTTAGAGTAAGTTTTTTTAGTACTATCCAGGTAGATATTTTCTGTAATTCTGTATTTACAGTTTTGGGTACCGTGACTGGGCTCGGGTGAGAGAAAGATGTATGTAGTGTCATCTGCAAATGTGTGGGTTTGAGTAGTTGTGATGCATTTGGTAGGTTATTTATGTATATGAGAAAGAGAAGAGGGCCAAAGCCCTTTCTCTGTGGGACCCCAAACTGTTAATTTGCTGTGCTGAAGAGTTTGCCCCATTTGTGTACACATATTGGCTTCTGTTGCTGAGGTAAGACTTTAGGTGTTGAGGGAGTGGCCTCTTAAACCATAGTGCGACAATTTTATATGGGGGAAAAGACATGGTCACTGTATCAAAAGCTTTAATAAGTCTATGAAAAATCCCCAGTGGGACTTTTTTTTTTCTCTATTGCAGTGTTATGTGTTCTAGCAGGGTGTAATAATTGCATCATTAGTATTTTTATTAGGCCTAAAACCCAAAACTGATAGGGGTTGAGTATGTTGCGGAAAGATGAGGTAGGAATAGATTCACTTATGAGTTAATTTTTCAAAGATTTTAGAGAAAGGGTTTAAGTTGGTATTGGCCCTATAGTTATTCAAAGTCTGTTTTGTCTCCTCCTTTATGGATTGGGGTAAACCCTTGCTATTTTGAGAACTGTAGGGAAGGTAGAGGATTCTATGGAATTTGTTAAAGAGTGTTGCAATGATTGGTGATAGTACTTGGGGACACTTTTTTGTATTATAAAGTGTGGTAAGGTATTTAAATCTCCTGTCTTGTTTTTTTAGTGTGTTGATAAAAAGGGAGACTTCGTAGGGTTGGTCGGAAGTTTAGGAAACGCGTGTTCAGGTAGTTGCCAGTGAGGTAGTCATTGGGTGGGGTATTTGACTTGGGATTTTATTGGCAAGGCTTTTTCCTATAGTGGGGGAAGAAATTTTTGGGAGCCTGTTTGCGTTTCAGTTGGTGGGAGTTGGGGTTCATTCTGGTTTTGTTAATTCAATTTTGCTATATCTGTTTGTTCCTAGAATTTCTGATAGGTTTTCCAGGTCTTTTTTATATCACCTCGTAGTTGGTAATCTGTTCTTTTTAATACAGTTTTTTACCCCTTCTTATCAGGCTGTTAGGATTGAAGGGAGTAACGTTTTGTTTGGTCTCTGGTTTTGTGACCCACTCTATTACTGTTTTTTGTATAGGTGCTTTTGTATTTATGGATTTGAGGATGCTGGGTGTTAGCCAGGGACTGTTCAGTCTCTTAGCTGTCATCTGTTTAGTGTTTTTGGGGCAGTGTTGTTATGGGAGGTATTGGGTCTTTTTTTAGAAAATTATTGATACTTTTCATCAGTATCTGTATAGATTTCTAGCTCAGTGTGCCCGTCAGTGTTTGTCACTGTTTGCTGTGAAGTTATTAACGGCTTGCCTCATTGTGAAAGTCTGAAAGTGACTTTAGTAGTTTTCTTGGGGGTAACTTCCCCAAGATTTGTGATGGGGAAAGGTAGGGTAGTGATCTGTGGTATTATCTGGGGATTATGCTGATTTAAAGTCGATATTGTGTTGGTGCAGTTGTGGTTTAGTAGGGAAACATTTGTCTCTGTAACTCTTATAGGTTTTTTTTACTGCTGGTAGCAACATGCAGTTACTCATAGTGTTAGTGAATTCAGTAACGTGTGGGTCCTGGTCTTGCAGGAGATTTATATTGAAGTCACTGAGAGTAGCAAGTGATCTTTGTTCAGGGCATGCATCAGTTATCATACTTCCTAAGGTTTTCACTAAAACGGCTGATGTTAGACTGTGGTACTCTGTAGATGTTTTACCCACTGTGAGGGGTTTTTTGTAGGTATTTAGACTTGAATTTAGCTATTATATATACCCCAGGGTTCATCCCTTGTGCAAGTATTAGTGATACATTCTAGTTGGTCTGAGTAGTATATAGCTGTGCCACCCTCTTGTTGATCTGGCCTACAGTTGTGTATGGCTGTGTAACCAGGAATGGCATAGACATCTGTAGTATCAGGCATTAGCCAGGTTTCGGTGAGGAGTAATGATGGATATACTGGCATGCAGGGAATTAGTAATCTTATGAGGTCATCGTAATGTTTACTTAAACCCTTTGAGGGTCGGCCAGGCCCTCTCCGAGACTCGTTCTCAGGGTCGGCCAAATTTAAAAAAAAAAAATTCTCTTGGGAAAATATAGAGAATCTTTTCCTGGTCATAATGACACCAAAAGTTTGAAATTTGATGGAAAACTTATGGAATTATGCTCTCGCGAAGTAGCGGTCTCGGCGATGTTTTATGCATGGGCCCGATTTTGCCCACTTTGAGCCCCATTTTCGGCCAATTCCACTGGTACTGTCGACAAAAAACATGAATATTTCGCTAGAACCCCCATTTTTTTCTATCGAATGGGTGCAAGAAATCACCCATTTATCAATTTCAACTATCCAGTACAGTGGTCAGAATTAGCAATTTTGGGCCCAATTTCACACAAATTTCAAAAGTTGCCAATTTCCGAAAAGGGTCCAGAATAAACAAGAAAGACATTCCTGGCACTAAATGACATTTTTCCCCTGGTCATTAGTCACGTCTCAAGGCCCCTCTTAATTTCTTTGCTTTCCACTTTGAATTTTTATTCCCACAAAAAATAGAAGATTTTCTGGGTTTTGCAGACTACTGCATTTTGTGTAAAAAATGGTATAAATAATATTGGGGGGGCTTGTGAAAGAATATTAGACTCACCAGTTGACGTGTATTGGACGCTTGGCATGATTTGTTTACTGTTGAAGTTTGGTAAAAATCGAAAATTTCTGCTACTTTGAGCTCAATTTCAAGGTACTTTTTTATTGTACAACCAGTCAAAATCATCTCAATTTCTGTAATATGTCTTCCATTTCTATAAATGAGACCAAGAAAAACTAGAATACAAACAAATAAAACCATACGAAAATACAGTGCAAAAGTCGCTTTTTTATTCCAAAAAAACGGTCCAAGTTTTTTTTTTCATTTTTGCAAATTTTGTGCTGCAAATATTTTTTTTAGGGGCTGTGCACACTGACCACATAGACCCATTCTTTCATATGAAGGCCCCACCGCTTTCTCCCACTAGATTTGGGGGCGCTAGAATTTAGGCGTACTAGTATGACAAAAAAAACCCCGGATCGTAAGCCATACTAGTACGGCCGAAACCCTCAAAGGGTTAAAGATCTGATATTGTAGTTAAAGACAGTTAAAGGTTTTTGTTGGCTGTGAGAAGTGCCTTTGATTGTTCTGCTGTGTAGTAATTACAGTTTCTGTTTTTATTCATTTAAGTCATTCATAAGAGGTTGGTTATCGGATCACTGCTTGATGTCATAAGATTTATATTGAATCTTTAGTTTTGAATTAAGTATAAGACAAAATAATATTCTAAAGCTATAAAATAGCATCCGAGTTATTTTAACAAATGTAAAAAATTTGAGTAAGGTAGTTCTTTAAGCTAAAATAAAGGGGACACTATAAAAGGGGCTAAATAAAATTGTGGTGAAAAAATAAAGTGGTAATCAAATAAATTGAGCTAAGGAACATAATGGCAGAATATGAATTATTACACTTTAGGACTTGAGAATAGCACCTTGATTATTTTAATAATTGTGTTATATGAACTTAGGTTGTTATGTAAAGCTATAATAAAGCTAAAATAAAGGAGGAAAATATTAGGGACTTTAAATTAAAAAAATGGTAAACAAGTAAATTGGCCAGATAGTAATAAGATATGTATTGATTTGTGAGTATGATCTGATTTGTTATATATAATAAGTTTTAAACTATTTATTGTACTGTAAAAAGTATAAAATAATGTTGAGGTAGTTGGTAGTAGCTAGCAAAAGATAGTTTTGGGCCTTGAACAATAATGTAATTGAAATATACACTAATTGCACACACAATATAGTCGCTAAGATATGAAAATACAGTGGAACCCCCGTATTCGATGGCATCGGTATTCAATAAATCTGGTATTCGATGCATTTTAACGCAAAAATTTTGCCCGATATCCGATTGAAAAAACCCCGTATTTCGATACGATTCGTACGAGACATTGTCCACGTGTGGCCGGGAAATGCCCGTGTGTGCCAGTGTTTACTAGCCCGCCAGTGTGCGCGCAACTAAGGATACCCTTTGGTACATTCCATATTATCACAGTTTTTGGTGCTTGTTTCTGCAAAATAAGTCACCAAAGGGCCCCAAGAAAGCTTCTAGTGCCAACCCTGTGGTAAAAAAGGGTGAAAATTTTGTATGGAAATTAAGAAAGATTTTGAAGGGTTTGGGGCTAACCCTGAGAAGCCTATGCCGTTGTGGAATCCATTGTGCCTACTTCAAAAATTAAGGAAATGTGTGCACAGTGGGTTGAAGTGCAAACCTTTATGGATGAAAATCCCCTAACACAGCTATTGCAAGCCGTGCTGGTGACTATTACAAGCAATGACAATGTTGTGGCCCATTTTAGACAAATCGTAAAGGAATGGGAGGTACAGAGCTCTATGGGCAGATTTGTTGTGCAACAAAGGTCCAGTGACTCTCAAGCTTGTCCTAGTGGCTTTAAAAGAAAAAGGGGAAAAGTAACCCCGGAAAAGGACTTGCTACCTCAAGTCCTAATGGAAGGGGTTTCCCCCTTCTAAACACTAACACCATCCACACTCCCCCCTCCTCCCATCCCATCAATCATCACCAGATCTTCATTAAAGGTAAGTGGTCAATTATTCTATTGTTATTATTCTATTGCTATTGTTGTTATTGTAATTTTTCTTTGCATTAAACTTAATATTCATGTGTTAAAATATTTTTTTTTCATACTTTGGGGTGTCTTGCACGGATTAATTTGATTTCCATTATTTCTTATGGGGAAAATTGATTTGCTTTTCGATATTTTCGGTATTCGATGAGCTCTCAGGAAACGGAGTAATATCGAATACCGGGGGGTCCACTGTAATCTGAGAGTAGGAATTGCCTAATAGCATAAAGTTTGAGCAATTAATATCACTATAGGTGATGTATTTCTGTATTTCTTTGCTGTTGGTTTGGTGCCCCCTTTGTGGAGTGGGGGTATGTTTGTTGTTTTTAGCAGCTGTGAGACATCCCCTGTGTCCATGCTTCCTCTCCATGGGATGTTAAAAGCACATGATAGGGGCTTCTTGCAGTTCTTGATGAACACAGAGTTCCTTGAGTCTGGGGCCTATGGCAGAGTGCATGGGCATGTCATTTATTGCCTTTTTGAAGTCATTTGGTGTCAGGATAATATCAGAAGGTTTGAGTCTACCAAATTCTGTGTCTCTCATAAAAAAATTAATTTTAGGTCATTGGCTCTGTCTGGTTAGCCGCTCATTAAAAACTGAGTCATATTTGGACTTAAGTAGCTCACTCATTTCCTTGCTGTCATCTGTGAAGGACCCATCTCGTTTAAGTAAAGGCTCAATACTAGATGTTGTTCTCAATTTTGTTTTGGCTTAAGAAAAGAAATATTTTGGGTTTCTTTCAATTTCGTTTGTGGCTTTTAGTTCTTGCCGTGTATCTTGGCTCCTGTAAGATTCCTTTAACTTTAGTTCGATGTTTGCTATTTCTCTGACCAGTGTCTTCCTACATATTACAGATAAATTGGTCTCTTTTAGCCACTCTTATTCTTTACCTTTGCCTGTATAGGGAGTGCCTTTATCTTTCTAGTTTACATTTTCTCCTTTTCCTTAATGGAATATGCCTTGAGCATACCTCGAGTGCTGCAGAGTTAATTTGCTTTTGACATAGGTTTGGATCCATGTTGCTTAGGCTATCTTCCCGTTTACATCATTTAGGGCCTGGTTTACTTGGTCCCACTTTGTTTTTGTTATTGAAGTTGAATTTGGTGAAGGCTCCCTCGTGACTGATCACAATTTGTCGGTCTGGGGCACCGAGCGTACATGTCTGTACCTCTATTAGGTGGTGATCTGAGTATGTACTATATTGTTTTTGATATGGCAATGTTTCGTATCAGATCATCATTGTTAGTGAAGATGAGGTCAGTGTATTTTCCAGTCTTGTAGGCTCTATTATTTGCTGGTTTAAAGTGAATTTGGTGGAGAGATTTAAAAGCTCATGTGTGTGCAAGTTTTCACCTGAGCTGCCTCATGGTGTTATCTCTGCTAAAAACATTATTTGCTACATTCCTCCATTTTAGGTTCCTTACATTGAAATCATCCAGGAGCAAGACAGTGGTAAATTTTCAAAATCTGTTCCTGGAATTGTTGGGAAGTTGCATCCGGAGGCTTGTATACAACAACAATGACCAGGTTTTGGTTCTCAGTTTTTGTTGCCAAAACTTCAACTACATCATTTGTGGAATTTAGTAGTTCTGAGCATTTAAGTGACTCTGTGATGTACGGGCCCAAAAACCCCCCTCCTTTTTTGCCTGTTCACTGTCGCATCAGTATAGGTTGTAACCCAGGATCCGTATTTCATTGTCAGAGTGGTCCTTTATGTGGGTCTCTGTGAAAACCATGAACATTGCATTTGACTCTGTAAGCAGTCCATGGATGAAAGGTATTTTGTTGTTGTTTGTTGCAAAGATAAATGTCATCAGATTAGTGGTATTGGTTGTATGGGGGTGGGGTCTTTTTTTCCTGGCACTAATTAATATCTGTTGTTTTGGAGTGGAGGCCATCAACTGTGATTCCACTTCTGAAATGATTGAAGTTGGTTTACGATTTCTGTCATTTTCTTCCAGCTTTTTTTTCCTTCCTGGTGCTATAAAACCTCTCTCCCTGGAGTGGCTGTGGCTACCCAGGTTTTCCCAAGGTCTGGATGTTTTGTATCTTCTTGTCTCTTTTAGATGGTGTGCTGACAATATAAGTTACAACACTGTCTTTCCTGAACTAAAGAGTGACACATTTCAGGGTGGAAAAGCTTACAGGAAGGGAGGTTGCATTTTCCTGTTGTCATATGGGCAGGACATTTTCTGGGGTGGTTAATGTTCCCACGTGTGTGGATGTAGTGCGGATGACAAGAAACAGATGATTGCTGATGTTATGAATGAAAAGAAGTTGGATGTTGTGGCCTTAAGCAAAACAAAGCTGAAGGGGGTAGGGGAGTTTCGGTGGGGGAAATAAATGGGATTAAATCTGGAGAAATCTGAGAGAGTTAGAGCAAAGGAAGGGGTAGCAGTAATGTTGAATGATCAGTTATGGAAGGAGAAAAGAGAATATGAATGTGTAAATTCAAGAATTATGTTGATTAAAGTAAAGGTTGGATGCGAGAAGTGGGTCATAATAAGTGTGTATGCCCCTGGAGAAGAGAGGAATGCAGAGGAGAGAGAGAGATTTTGGGAGATGTTAAGTGAATGTATAGGAGCTTTGAACCAAGTGAGAGAGTAATTGTGGTAGGGGACCTGAATGCTAAAGTAGGAGAAACTTATAGAGAGGGTGTGGTAGGTAAGTTTGCAGTGCCAGGTGTAAATGATAATGGGAGCCCTTTGATTGAACTTTGTATAGAAAGGGTTTAGTTATAGGTAATACATATTTTAAGAAAAAGAGGATAAATAAATATACAAGATATGATGTAGGGCAAAATGACAGTAGTTTGTTGGATTATGTATTGGTAGATAAAAGACTGTTGAGTAGACTTAAGGATGTGCATGTTTATAGAGGGGCCACAGATATATCAGATCACTTCCTAGTTGTAGCTACACTGAGAGTTAAAAGGTAGATGGGATACAAGGAAATAGAAGCATCAGGGAAGAGAGAGGTGAAGGTTTATAAACTAAAAGAGGAGGCATTTAGGGTAAGATATAAACAGCTATTGGAGGATAGATGGGCTAATGAGAGCATAGGCAATGGGGTCGAAGAGGTATGGGGTAGGTTTAAAAATGTAGTGTTAGAGTGTTCAGCAGAAGTTTGTGGTTACAGGAAAGTGGGTGGCGGGAGGGAAGAGGAGCGATTGGTGGAATGATGATGTAAAGAGAGTAGTAAGGGAGAAAAAAGTTAGCATATGAGAAGTTTTTACAAAGTACAAGTGATGCAAGGAGGGAAGAGTATATGGAGAAAAAGGGAGAGGTTAAGAGAGTGGTGAAGCAATGTAAAAAGAGAACAAATGAGAGAGTGGGTGAGATGTTATCAACAAATTTTGTTGAAAATAAGAAAAAGTTTTGGAGTGAGATTAACAAGTTAAGAAAGCCTAGAGAACAAATGGATTTGTCAGTTAAAAATAGGAGAGGAGAGTTATTAAATGGAGAGTTAGAGGTATTGGGAAGATGGAGGGAATATTTTGAGGAATTGTTAAATGTTGATGAAGATAGGGAAGCTGTGATTTTGTGTATAGGGCAAGGAGGAATAACATCTTGTAGGAGTGAGGAAGAGCCAGTTGTGAGAGTGGGGGAAGTTCGTGAGTCAGTCAGGGCCTGATTAAGAAGTCTCCGCGCCCTAGGCTATTCAGATTGGCGGGGCCCCTTTGAGTTATGGGTAAGCGAAGCGACCCCTTCCAGCTTGGAGGTGGGGGGGGGGTCGGTTTGAGCCTTTTTAATGTCTAATTAAATACATTCTGGCTATTTAGATTAAATTTAATAGGGAAAGTACATCAAGACAACCAAAACTATTTACCAACTGCCTTTATAACTATCTTGTTAAATCATGCATTTTAAAGAGAATAAACTCAAGACAGCATAGTATTACTAGATTAGGCTATTAAAGTAGTGACATCATGTACCTTTTATATTCAGCATAACCAGTACAGCACTATTATTCCCTTGTTATCATTGCATCATGCATAAGACTATCAAATCATATAAACTCAAGAAAGTAAAGAATTGTTTATATTCACAGGCACTTCTTAAATAAACTTTTTTTCTGGATTTCATATTGGCAAAATCATCAATTATATTCTGAAAATCAATATTTCTTGTTAGATCAGACTCAATGGTCAACAAGGCTAGGTTACACAATTTGCCTTGGCTCATTGTTGAACGGAGCTGGTTTTTCACTCTTTTCAAAACAGAAAATGAACGTTCTCCTTCACAGTTAGTAGCTGGAAGTGTTAGGTAAAGGCGATACACTATGTCAACATTAGGGAAGGTTTTTGAGATACCTGCATTTCTTAAATGTTTCAAAGCAACTGAGGGCGCACATTTTTCAGGTGGAGCTTTAATCTGATTCATATACCCAGAAAATGAAACTATTCTTCAACAAATGTGTCCTGAACATCTGCTGAAAGGTGTTGTAGCAACTTTAATGCAGCTTCTCCCAATTCTGGCATCTGGCATAGTAGTAATTTTGAACAGAAATCCAAACTTGTCATTGAGATTCTGGTAGATTTCTTTTCTTTCACCAATTCTGTAATCGTGTGAATCCAGAATGACGAAGTATGTAGCTGTCTTACATTTCTGCCTTGGTAGCAACACAATTTCATTGTCTGGCTCTTCAAAATTGCGTTTCCTCTCCTTGACCGCTGATGATCAGCCCGGTAACTGTAGTCTTTCACAGCAGTTTAGCTTTCTCTTCAAACATTTCAAAAGCTTCATCATTGCGAAGTGAGCTTACAAATTCCACTAAGCCTGCATAGAGGTTAGCACAATTAGCCATTTCAATTTCAATTTTCTGAAGTGTCTTGTTCGTGGCATTTAACCGTTCCAGTATACAGTCCCAAAGCACACAGAGTAAGGCCAATTCAAAATCTTCCAATTTTGATGCTAAGCTGGCTGCTTCGCTTCTTGTAGTTGCTGTCTGGTCTTCATCCTCTGCTATTTGGATCAAAGCAGAACGTATTTCAGCAAAGCTGTCTTTCAAAGCATGTGTTGCATCATGCTGCACTGACCACCTTGTTGTTGATAATGATTTGATGACATCTCCATGAATGGTTGACTTGAGTATACTCCACCGATGTGTTAAAGCAGAGAAAAAATTAGAGTGCTTGTAAAAGTCCAAAAAATGAAACTGCAGCGACACAACACTCTGCAGCAAATGACCCAACAAGATTAAGAGAATGTGCTGAGCAGGGCACATATTCAGCAAGTGGGTTGATTTGCTTGATACGGGCTTGCAATCCATTATATTTACCCGACATGTTACTTGCATTGCCGTAACTCTGGCCATGGCAATCCATAATAGAGAGATCATGTTCCAGCAGAGTATCCAGTACTTCATTCATCATTGTTTCTCCATCATAGCCTGAAAGAGGAATGAATTGTATAAAGTGCTCTACAGGCTTACCACTGGAGTCGACAAAGCGAACAGTGAATGTCAATTGATCTGTATGTGAAATATCTGGTGTTGAATCTACACTTATTGCAAAGTATTTTGCAGTTTTCACAGCTGTTATGATGTTATTGAGGACCTTCTTAGTCATCAGTTCAATAAATTCATTGCATATAGTAGATGACATGTAAGATACAGTGCCTCTTCCTGCATTCCCAAGGCGTGACACATGATTTGCTAAGAATGGATCGAATTGTGCTAACAGTTCTATGATCCCTAGGAAATTGCCATTGTTTTCCGAACCAAAAACCTCATTTTCTCTACGGAAAGCAAGTCCTCTTAGAGCTAAGAATTTTACAACAGCAACAACTCTTTCTAGAACTTTTCTCCAATAAGTGCGCTCTTTTTCAGTTTGATTTTCCAAATGAGAATCCAATAATCCTTTTTTCTGTGCACGAAATACACTGGCTAAAATGCAGCTCCTGTGAGTGGTGCTGTTTTCATGTTCCTCGAAACGCTTGGAATTTTTCCAGTCATTGAACCCCTGTGTGAAGGTATTTTCTTTGGTAGAAAATAGCTTGCATGCTGAACAGTACACTTTTCCTGAGCTTTCAGAGTATACCATCCATGATCTTTTCACAGTTTTCTGAATTTGCAAGCTTCTATAAAACATAGATGACTTTAAACAACGACGACTTCCATCATCATAAATCCTTACTGATTTCCTAAAGTCAATGTTCAGAGTTTGACTGAAGTTTTCTGCAATGAAAGCATTACGTAGAGAATCTGGGATTACATTTGGCCATGAGGCAGGATCCTTTAAGACAAATCCTGTGGATGAAATGTCCATTGAGACATTGAGAGGAGACACAAAAGAAGTAGATGCTGGCTGAGAAATAGTGGAGGGAGGGCTTCCTGTATGATCTGACGTATCTGCAGATTCAACTGTACTGGTAACATCAGAAACTGTTTTTGTGAGCATGTCTGTGATCTTTCTGCAGCTTCCTACATCTTCCTTTTTCTGTTCTTCTTCTTGAATTTTCTTCTTTCTTTTCTGTGACCCACTCGCATAAGAATGTCCAACATCACGTTCACGAGATGCCATAATGAGGATGTATCACTGTCTGTAATCATGCAAATACAAATTTTTCATTATCAATTATTATTAATTTTTTAATTAATATTAATTTTTTTTTCTGTCAATTGGGGGGATATGGTCCTTGTAGCCCCCTTTCCTCTGGCTGCGCATCTAAAAACTGAAAACGTTACCAGAAAGGAGTCATATACAGAACTTTTACCATAGATTAGGTTAGTGATTTGGGCTACGAATATTTTACTAATTCATCCTCTTTGATCTCCAATTAAACAGAAATCATACTGAGTCCAAGAACAATGCACAATGGTATTTATATTACCATTTTCATAACTAAACTAATCATCATGTTTTGCATGATATATGGCCTACCACCATAGATAAGGACATGAGAATTAAAGAATGCAGGGACAATTCTCAGTTTCACCCAACCAACGATTTTCTGATGTGGCTTATGTGTTTCTGGGGAAATATGTAGTAAATTAATTGATGTTCTACATCACTTCCGTCGCAACTTGAAAACTAAGCATTTGCGATGGAAGTGATGTAGAACATCAATCAATTGAGATCTGTTATTGAAATGATAAAGACTTAAAGACAGGACAAAGTGCTTTTAAAACCTACAAACAGAAGTCAGTTTGCATTTTTAGTTTTTTTTTTATAGTATTTTTACCAAAAATGCGTCTTTACTGGTCCATGCGTCTTTACTGGTCAAGTAACCCCATCAGGTACCTCCGTTAACATTTAGAGGCGAAAACAAACATATATCCATACACATCAATGTCTATCAACAACACTTCAGTTAATTTGTCACAGTAC
This sequence comes from Cherax quadricarinatus, assembly GCF_026875155.1. Lineage (NCBI taxonomy): Eukaryota > Metazoa > Arthropoda > Malacostraca > Decapoda > Parastacidae > Cherax > Cherax quadricarinatus. The sequence goes on along the minus strand of NW_026471110.1, from coordinate 18,095 downwards.
AAGTCTAGATAACGTGTAATTACTAAAGAAAATTGGAGAGGAATCTCCCATACTCACCCATTAGTGGGAAAACACAGCTGTTCTGATGTAAACAAAGGTGTGTTGAGTGTTGCCATCTATGGTTAGGTTTATTTATTTTTATTTTATTTTATTTCATTATTTATTTTTGTTTTGATTAATTTTTAAAAATCAATTTTACTCTCCAAACACTTGAAGTTTTTAGGTAGGGACCCCTTTGCACTTGCACCATGTGCGCAGTCTTGGATGAGCCCCTGAACCCCTTGGACTGCGGGGCCCCCAAATGTGCGGGGCCCTAGGCAAATGCCTAGTTTGCCTATGCAGTAATCCGGCCCTGGAGGCAGTAGGTAAAATGAAAGGGGGTAAGGCAGCTGGGATTGATGGGATAAAGATAGAAATGTTAAAAGCAGGTGGGGATATAGTTTTGGAGTGGTTGGTGCAATTATTTAATAAATGTATGGAAGAGGGTAAGGTACCTAGGGATTGGCAAAGAGCATGCATAGTTCCTTTGTATAAAGGCAAAGGGGATAAAAGAGAGTGCAGAAATTATAGGGGGATAAGTCTGTTGAGTATACCTGGTAAAGTGTACGGTAGAGTTATTATTGAAAGAATTAAGAGTAAGACAGAGAATAGGATAGCAGATGAACAAGGAGGCTTTAGGAAAGGTAGGGGGTGTGTGGACCAGGTGTTTACAGTATTTAGATAAGGCTAAAGAGGTCTTTGTGGCATTTATGGATTTGGAAAAGGCGTATGACAGGGTGGATAGGGGGGCAATTGTGGCAGATGTTGCAGGTGTATGGTGTAGGAGGTAGGTTACTGAAAGCAGTGAAGAGTTTTTACGAGGATAGTGAGGCTCAAGTTAGAGTATGTAGGAAAGAGGGAAATTATTTCCCAGTAAAAGTAGGCCTTAGACAAGGATGTGTGATGTCACCGTGGTTGTTTAATATATTTATAGATGGGGTTGTAAGAGAAGTAAATGCGAGGGTCTTGGCAAGAGGCATGGAGTTAAAAGATAAAGAATCACACATAAAGTGGGAGTTGTCACAGTTGCTCTTTGCTGATGACACTGTGCTCTTGGGAGATTCTAAAGAGAAGTTGCAGAGATTGGTGGATGAATTTGGTAGGGTGTGCAAAAGAAGAAAATTAAAAGTGAATACATGAAAGAGTAAGGTTATGAGGTTAACAAAAAGATTAGGTAATGAAAGATTGAATATCAGATTGGAGGGAGAGAGTATGGAGGAGGTGAATGTATTCAGATATTTGGGAGTGGACGTGTCAGCGGATGGGTCTATGAAAGATGAGGTGAATCATAGAATTGATGAGGGGAAAAGGGTGAGTGGTGCACTTAGGAGTCTGTGGAGACAAAGAACTTTGCCCTTCGAGGCAAATAGGGGAATGTATGAGAGTATAGTTTTACCAACGCTCTTGTATGGGTGTTTACCTGGAGTTTACCTGGAGAGAGTTCCGGGGGTCAACGCCCCCGCGGCCCTGTCTGTGACCAGGCCTCCTGGTGGATCAGAGCCTGATCAACCAGGCTGTTGCTGCTGGCTGCACACAAACCAGCGTACGAGCCACAGCCCGGCTGGTCAGGAACCGACTTTAGGTGCTTGTCCAGTGCCAGCTTGAAGACTGCCAGGGGTCTGTTGATAATCCTCCTTATGTATGCTGGGAGGCAGTTGAACAGTCTCGGGCCCCTGACACTTATTGTATGGTCTCTTAACGTGCTAGTGACACCCTTGCTTTTCATTGGGGGGATGGTGCATTGTCTGCCAAGTCTTTTGCTTTCGTAGAGAGTGATTTTCGTGTGCAAGTTCGGTACTAGTCCCTCTAGGATTTTCCAGGTGTATATAATCATGTATCTCTCCCGCCTGCATTCCAGGGAATACAGGTTTAGGAACCTCAAGCGCTTCCAGTAATTGAGGTGTTTTATCTCCGTTATGCGCGCCGTGAAGGTTCTCTGTACATTTTCTAGGTCAGCAATTTCACCTGCCTTGAAAGGTGCTGTTAGTGTGCAGCAATATTCCAGCCTAGATAAAACAAGTGACCTGAAGAGTGTCATCATGGGCTTGGCCTCCCTAGTTTTGAAGGTTCTCATTATCCATCCTGTCATTTTTCTAGCAGATGTGATTGATACAATGTTATGGTCCTTGAAGGTGAGATCCTCCAACATGATCACTCCCACGTCTTTGACGTTGGTGTTTCGCTCTATTTTGTGGCCAGAATTTGTTTTGTACTCGGATGAAGATTTAATTTCCTCATGTTTACCATATCTGAGTAATTGAAATTTCTCATCGTTGAACTTCATATTGTTTTCTGCAGCCCACTGAAAGATTTGGTTGATGTCTGCCTGGAGCCTTGCAGTGTCTGCAATGGAAGACACTGTCATGCAGATTCGGGTGTCATCTGCAAAGGAAGACACGGTGCTGTGGCTGACATCCTTGTCTATGTCGGATATGAGGATGAGGAACAAGATGGGAGCGAGTACTGTGCCTTGTGGAACAGAGCTTTTCACAGTAGCTGCCTCGGACTTTACTCTGTTGACGACTACTCTCTGTGTTCTGTTAGTGAGGAAATTATAGATCCATCGACCGACTTTTCCTGTTATTCCTTTAGCACGCATTTTGTGCGCTATTACGCCATGGTCACACTTGTCGAAGGTTTTGCAAAGTCTGTATATATTACATCTGCATTCTTTTTGTCTTCTAGTGCATTTAGGACCTTGTTGTAGTGATCCAATAGTTGAGACAGACAGGGGCGACCTGTTCTAGACCCATGTTGCCCTGGGTTGTGTAACTGATGGGTTTTCTAGATGGGTGGTGATCTTGCTTCTTAGGACCCTTTCAAAGATTTTTTATGATATGGGATGTTAGTGCTATTGTCTGTAGTTCTTTGCTGTTGCTTTACTGCCCCCTTTGTGGAGTGGGGCTATGTCTGTTGTTTTTAGTAACTGTGGGACGACCCCCGTGTCCATGCTCCCTCTCCATAGGATGGAAAAGGCTCGTGATAGGGCTTCTTGCAGTTCTTGATGAACACAGAGTTCCATGAGTCTGGCCCTGGGGCATAGTGCATGGGCATGTCATTTATCGCCTGTTCGAAGTCATTTGGCGTCAGGATAACATCGGATAGGCTTGTGTTAATCAAATTTTGTGGCTCTCTCATAAAAAATTCATTTTGATCTTTGACTCTCAGTCTGGTTAGCGGCTTGCTAAAAACTGAGTCATATTGGGACTTGAATAGCTCACTCATTTCCTTGCTGTCATCTGTGTAGGACCCATCTTGTTTAACCCTTTGAGGGTTTTGGACGTACTAGTACGGCTTACGACCCAGGGTTTTTGGCTTACTAGTACGCCTAAATTCTAGCGCCCTCAAATCTAGTGGGAGAAAGCTGGTAGGCCTTCATATGAAAGAATGGGTCTATGTGGTCAGTGTGCACAGTCTAAAAGAAATCCTGCAGCACACAGTGCATAATGAGAAAAAAAAAAAACTGACAATTTTTTTGGAATAAAACAGCGACTTTGCACTGTATTTTTGCATGGTATTTATTGTTGTATTTTAGTTTTCTTGGTTTCATTTTATAGAATGGAAGACATATTACAGAAATTGAGATGATTTTGACTGGTTTTACAATGAAAGGTACCTTGAAATTGAGCTCAAAGTAGCAGAAATGTTCGATTTTTACCAAATTTCAAAAGTAAACAAATCGTGCCAAGCGTGCAATACACGTCAACTGGTGAGTCTAATACTCTTTTACAAGTGCACCAATAATATTTATACCATTTTTTACACTAATGCAGTAGTCTGCATAACAGTAAATCTTATATTTTTTGTGAGAATAAAAATTCAAAGTTGATAGCAAAAGAATATAAGAGGGGCCTTGAGACGTGACTAATGACCAGAGGAAATGTCATTTTAGTGCCAGGAATGTCTTTCTTGTTTATTCTGGACCCTATTCGGAAATTGGCATCTTTTGAAATTTGTGTGAAATTGGCAAAATTGCTAAATTCTGACCACTGTACTGGATAGTTGAATTTCATAAATAGGTGGTTTCTTGCACCCATTCGATAGAAAAATGGAGTTCTAGCAAAATATTCATGTTTTTTGTTGACTAGTACAGTGGAATTGGCCGAAAATGGGGCTCAAAGTGGGCAAAACCGCCGATGTGTAAAAATCGCCAAGACTGCTAACTTTGCGAGAGCATAATTCCGTAAGTTTTCCATCAAATTTCAAACTTTTGGTGTCCTTATGATCGGGAAAAGATTTTCTATATTTTCATAAGAGAAAATAATTTTTTTTTTTTTTTAAATTTGGCCGACCCTGAGAACGAGTTTCGGAGAGGGCCTGTCGACCCTCAAAGGGTTAAGTAGGGGCCCAATACTGGACGTTGTTCTCGACTTTGATTTGGCATAGGAGAAGAAATACTTTGGGTTTCTTTCGATTTCATTTATGGCTTTTAGTTCTTCCTGCGATTCCTGACTCCTATAAGATTCCTTCAGCTTAAGTTCGATGCTTGCTATTTCTCTGACCAGTGTCTCCCTACGCATTTAAGATATATTGACCTCTTTTAGCCGCTCTGTTATTCTTTTCCGTCGCCTGTAAAGGGAGCGCCTGTCTCTTTCTATTTTACATCTTCTCCTTTTTCTTAGAGGAATAAGCCTTGTGCATACATCGAGTGCCACCAAGTTAATCTGTTCTAGGCATAAGTTGGGGTCTGTGTTGCTTAGTATATCTTCCCAGCTTATATCGGTTAGGACTTGGTTTACTTGGTCCCATTTTATGTTTTTGTTATTGAAGTTGAATTTGGTGAATGCTCCCTCGTGACTAATCTCATTATGTCGGTCTGGGGCTCCATGCATACATGTCTGAACCTCAATTATGTTGTGATCTGAGTATATTGTTTTTGATATGGTGACATTTCTTATCAGATCATCATTGTTAGTGAAGATGAGGTCTAGTGTATTCTCCATTCTAGTAGGCTCTATTATTTGCTGGTTTAAATTGAATTTTGTGCAGAGATTTTAAAGCTCGTGTGAGTGTGAGTTTTCATCAGAGCTGCCTCCTGGTGTTATTACTGGAACAGTATTATTTGCTATATTCCTCCATTTTAGGTGCCTTAAGTTGAAATCCCCCAGGAGCAAGATGTTGGGTGCAGGAGCTGGAAGATTTTTCCAGACAGTGGTCAATTTTTAACAGCTGTTCCTGGAATTGCTGGGATGTTGCATCCGGAGGCTTGTAGACTACCACAGTGACTAGGTTTTGGTTCTCGACCTTTACTGCTAAAACTTCCACTACATCATTTGAGGCATTAAGCAGTTCTGTGCAAACAAGTGACTCTGCAATGTACAGGCCAACCTCCCCCTTTTGCCTGTTCACTCTGTCACATCTGTATAGGTTGTAACCTGGGATCCATATTTCGTTGTCCAAGTGATCCCTTATGTGGGTGATGAATGTTGCAGCGAGGAGAAGGCTGGAGGCAGTGGAGATGTCATGTCTGAGGGCAATGTGTGGTGTGAATATAATGCAGAGAATTCGTAGTTTGGAAGTTAGGAGGAGGTGCGGGATTACCAAAACTGTTGTCCAGAGGGCTGAGGAAGGGTTGTTGAGGTGGTTCGGACATGTAGAGAGAATGGAGTGAAACAGAATGACTTCAAGAGTGTATCAGTCTGTAATGGAAGGAAGGTGGGGTAGGGGTCGGCCTAGGAAAGGTTGGAGGGAGGGGGTAAAGGAGGTTTTGTGTGCGAGGGGCTTGGACTTCCAGCAGGCATGCGTGAGCGTGTTTGATAGGAGTGAATGGAGGCAAATGGTTTTTGGTATGTGACGTGCTGTTGGAGTGTGAGCAAAGTAACATTTATGAAGGGGTTCAGGGAAACCGGCATGCCGGACTTGAGTCCTGGAGATGGGAAGTACAGTGCCTGCACTCTGAAGGAGAGGTGTTAGTGTTGCAGTTTAACCCTTTCAGGGTCCAAGGCCCAAATCTGGAGTCACGCACCAGTGTCCAAGAATTTTGAAAAAAAAAATTTGTTATTTTTTCTTATGAAATCGTAGAGAATCTTTTTGTGAAGGTAATAAAACAAAAAGTACGAAATTTGGTGGAAAATTGACGAAATTATGCTCTTGCGAATTTTGATGTGTCAGCGATATTTACGAATCGGCGATTTTGCCGACTTTGACTCCCATTTTAGGCCAATTACATTATTCCAATCAACCAAATTCTTAGCTATTTCACTAGTATTACTTCTATTATATCGATTGAGCACAAGAAATCGCCAAGTCAACTGTTTCAACTACAAAATAAAGTGATCGGAAATTGTTAATTTGGCCAATTTAACACAAAGTTCAAAATATTCCAATTTCAAAATAGGGTCCAGAATGAACAATGTAGGCATTCCTGGCACTAAACTAACATTTCCTCTGTTCATTAGTTATGTTTTGAGGCTTTACAAATAAATTCCATTTTGATTTTTTATTCACATAATGAATTTTTATTCACACCAAAAAATAGAAGATTTACTGTTATGCAATACTGTAATAATTGTATAAATATCATCACCATATTTGTGAATGTATATTAGACCCACCAGCTGACGTGTATTAGACGTGTGAGGTCGTTTGTTTACTCTTGAATATCGGCAAAAATTTAACATTTCCGCTACTTTGAGCTCAGTTTCAAGCCATTTCCAATGCTAAAACCAATCAAAATCATCTCTATTTCTGTAATATGTCTACCATTCTATCAAATGAGACCAAGAAATCGTAAATACAACTATAAAAAACATACGAAAAAACACTGCAAAGTTGCTGTTTTAATCGAAAAATCATGATTTCATTTTTTTTTCTCTCATTATACACAGTGTGCTGCAGGATCTGCTTTATGTGGTGCACACATACCACATAGATGTATTCTCTCATATCTAGGCCCAAATGTACCACTCACAGTTTATCAGAGTGAGCTGAGCTCATGGCATAGATCTATGGTTTGGACCCTGAACGTAATGCCGTAGATCTACGGGACGGACCCTGAAAGGGTTAAAAACTGTAGTGTAAAGCACCCTTCTGGCAAGACAGTGATGGAGTGAATGATGGTGAAAGTTTTTCTTTTTCGGGCCACCCTGCCTTGGTGGGAATCGGCCAGTGTGATAATAAAAAAAAAAAAAATCCATGCCTGCAGATACTAAGTGCATATAATTTGCATAGGCCTGGTTTCTGTTTGCCTTGTTTTTTTTTGACTGTATTCCCTACTGGTGCATGTTTTCTTGTCTCATTACTATCCTCAGCACTAGTACTATCAGTGAAACCTCCAACAGTTATTTCTGGTAATTTATCTTCACTATTTTTTGGGGCATCTTCTTGTTTACTATCTTCCGTGGTATTGCTAGTTTGTAACACTGGTTTTTGCATTTCCTTGTCTACACCTGTTCCCCCACTAGAGCTCCTGTCTTCCTCCAGGCTAGTTTGTAACATTGGTTTTTGCATGTCCTTGTCTACACCTGCTCGCCCACTAGAACTCCTGTCTCCCTCCAGGTCACCAACATTCATTTTTCCATTCTTACAGTTACTTTCTACCAAGCCACTAACATTCATTTCTCCATTCTTACAGTTACTGTCTACCAGGACAGCATTTGTACCAGGGGCGATAGCACCATCTGGCCTAAACTTTTATTTCCCCATCTGTTATAGAATGCTGTCAGGTTTTCTATGAAGGCCGATTTGATGTTATCATCTTTTAACCCTTTGGGGGTTTCGTCTGTACTAGTACTAGTACGGCTTATGCCCTAGGGTTTTTGACGTACTAGTACGCTTAAATTCTAGTTCCCTCAAATCTAGTGAGAGAAAGTTGGTAGGCCTACATATGAAAGAATGGGTCTATGTGGTCAGTGTGCGCAGCATAAAAAAAATCCTGCAGCACACAGTGCATAATGAGAAAAAAAAAACTTTGCGTTTTTTGGAATAAAACAGCAATTTTGCACTGTATTTTCATATGGTATTTATTGTTGTATTCTAGTTTTCTTTGTCTCATTTTATAGAATGGAAGACATATTACAGAAATTGAGATGATTTTGATTGGTTTTACAATGAAAAGTATAATACAATCCATACGTATTTATATTCTAAAATGCTTTTGTGAAAAACAGTGATTCAATTATATTCCTGTCAACAATGGATAAAAGGTTCAATGTGATTGCTTCAGTTATGATGTGGGAGTACATAGGTGAGTAAATGTATACTGAGTATTTAGCATTTAGTCTAGGGTGATTAAGTGGCTTTTGAGAAGAGTCTTAAATTGATTTTCAGACTTGGTTACTTTAATATCTTCTGGTAATGAATTCCATATTTTGGGGCCCTTTATGTGCATAGAGTTTTTACACAGTGTAATATGGACACGAGGTATATCAAAAAGAGATCTGTGTCTTGTGTTGTGGTCATGTGCCCTGTTTAGGTTGGTGAGGAAAAGTTTGAGTGGGGGGTTTATATTTGTGTGTATTGTTCCGTGTATGTAGTAGGCACATGAATAAGTATGGATGTTCTTAATGGTAAGCAGATTCAGACTTTTGAAAATTGGTGGAGTATGCTGGTGGGAGTGGGAATTTGTTATCATTCTTACTGCTGCCTTTTGCTGGGTTATTAGGGGTTTTAGGTGATTGGATGTTGTTGATCCCCATGCACAAATTCCATATGTAAGATAAGGGTATATGAGTGAATGGTACAGTGCCAAGAGAGCTGATTGTGGAACGTAGTACCTTATCTTTGATAATATGCCTACAGTCTTGGAGATTTTCTTTGTGATTTGTTGTATGTGTGTCCGGAACTTAAGGCTACTGTCAAGGTGGATACCTAGGAATTTTCCCTTTGTGAGTCTTGGGACTGATAAACCATTTAGCTTTTATTTTTAATTGGATAAAATTTTGCAGCTTTTTTTCCCAAAACTGAAGGAAATATTTTTATCATGTTGGGGTTAATTTTTTTTTAGTCATCATCCAGGCGGGTTTTTTCGAAATTCACATTACTGTTTTTCCCTAGTATGACTGCTTTTGGGTGGGAAAAAAAATTTGTTTTTCACCCTCCCAAATAATTTTTGAGTACTGTGATCCCATTCCTTTGGGATCAGATGAAAAATGAAAAGAGGAATGCCCAAGGGAGGGTTTCCCCCTGTGGGACTCCTACTGTGATTGGGGGGGGGGGGTGGAGGATTTTTGCATCTTGGGCATACCAATTTGAGTTTTTTAAACTAAGTAGACTTTAGGTATTTTGGGGGATTTGGCCCTCTGAAACCATATTTGCTTAAAATTTGGAGTACGTAGTTCTTTGGTTTCAAACCGAAAATTGAAAGTTTTAACGTAAATAAAATGAAAATCCCCAGCGGGACTTCTTTCTTTAAGTCCCAAAAATTATTAGTTCTAGATGTTTTAGGGTACCCATAATTTTGTGCTTTTTTTTTTTTCTAAATCCAAATGAAAAGGGGTTTTTATTTTTTTGTGGGGAAGAGGTAGAAAGATCCGTCTATGAATTAATTTTTAAAAGGGTTTTGAAAAGGTGGTAAGTTAGATTTTGGGCCCTAAGTTTTTCCAAGTCACTTGGTCACCCCCTTTTGGATCGGAGTGACCCTGGGCTATTCTGAGGTTTGGGTGGGAAGGTAGATGATTCAAGGATTTTTTTTAAAGAGCGTTGAAATTTAATTGGTGACAAATACTTAAGAAGTTTTTTTGACAAAAAAGCAGGCAAGTTTTTTATGTCCCCTGCCTTTTTTTTAAAGGGTTTTTTTATTGAGCGTTTTCATTTGGGGTTGGTTGGAGTAGGAATAGCGTTTTTGGGGGTAGGTTCCCTGGGGTAGTTGATGGATGGGCATTTGTGCTTGGTTTTTTTGTTTGTTTGTTTTTTCCTATGGTGGAGAAGAAAAAAATTAAGTTGTTTGCTGTTTCGGGTTGGGAGTGAGTGGGATTTCATTAAATTTTTTTTTCCTTTTTTTGATTGCTTTTTTTTTTGGATAACTTTTTAGTTTCCCAAAATTTTTAATATTTTCCAGGGGTTTTTTGTATCACCTTTGATGTTATGTAAACTATTTTCATAATTCAATTTTTTTGACCCCCCTTATCCGGCTGGTTTAAAAACTGACGAGTAATTTCTCGACTGTTTTTAGTTATTTGACCCCTTTTTAATGTTTTTTTAATTTGTGCTTTGTTTTTAAAGGGTTTGAGGATCTTTGGGGTTTCCAGGGGTTTTTCAGTCTCTTTGCTGTGATTGTTTAGTTTTCTGGGGCATGTCGTTAAAAGGGGCATTGGGCTTTTTTTTTGAAAAATTATTTTTACATTCATTCATATCTGTATATGTTTTTGAGCTCATTTTTTCCCAAACGATGTTTTCATAGTGCATAAAGTTGTTTTAACTGCTGTCTCGGTTTTGTAGTTGAAGGGTTTCTTTTGTAATGTCCCGTGGTTTGTTTTTCCCCGTTATTTTGACACGTAGTGAGGGGTGTTGACAAATGTAGTATTGAACTGTAGTGAAGGTAGTGTTTTTAACTGTAGTGAAGGGATGTTTTACAAATGTATGTTGCACTGTAAGGTATGTTGACACTGTATTTTGAAATGTTTGTGAAGGTAGGTTTGACCCTTGTAGTGAAGGTAGTGTTACACGTAGTAAAGGGAGTGTTGACCCCTTTGTGAAGGGAGTTTGACACTGTAGTGTTGACACTTATGAAAAATAGTGTTGACACTGTAGTTTTTTGACACTGAGGGAAGGTAGTGTTGACACTGTAGTGTTGACACTGTGTGAATGTAGTGTTGACACTGTAGTGAAGTAGTGTTGACACTGTAGTGTTGACACTGTTGTGAAGGTAGGGTTTACACGTTGTTAAGGTAGTGTTTACAAATGTAGTAAGGGATGTTTTACAAAATTTTAGTGAAGGTAGTGTTGGGCACTGTAGTGAAGCTAGTGTTTTACATGTAGTGAAGCTAGTGGGGTTCACTGTAGTGAAAGGGGTGTTGACACTGTAGTGAAGCTAGTGTTGACCTGTAGTGAAGGTTGTGTTGACACTGAGGAAAGTAGTGTTGCACTGTAGTGAAAAGGAGGGGTTTTACATTGTAGTGAAAGGGAGTGGTTTTTACTGTAGGAAAATAGTGTTGACACTGTAAATGTTGACACTGTTGGAAAGGGAGTGTTTACACTGTAGTGGGAAAGGGAGGTTTACCGAAATGAAGGGATTTTTGGGCACTGTAGTGAAAAGGGAGTGTTGACACTGTAAATGTGAAAACTGTAGTGAAAGTAGTGTTGACACTGTACTGAAGATAAATGTTGACCTCTAATTTTTCACTGTTGTGAAAGTAGTGTTGGAAAACCCGTTTTGAAAGTGGGGTTTACAATGTTTTGAAAGTAGTGTTTTTAAAACTGTTGTGAAAGTAGTGTTGACACTGTTGGGGAAAGTAGGTTGACACTAAAACAACCCAAAGGCAACACTTTTTTTAATGTTATCAATTTTTACAATGTTTTCATTGATACAGGTTTTTTCTCATGAATGTTTTCATTGTTTTCAGTGTTTCATTGTTGGGAATGTTTTCATTTTTATAATTTTTCCATTGAACCCAAAGGAAAAATTTTTTACCAAAATTTTTTTTTGTTACAAAGTTCTCAAATTTTTCCAAATTTTTTATTGTTACAGTGTAATTGTTACAATGTTTTTTCATTTTAAAGTTTTTCATTGCCTACAAAGTTCTCAATTTTTACAATGTTCTCATTGCTCAATGTTCTCATTGTTACAATGTTTCCCTTGTTACAAAGTTCTCATTGTTTCCAAAGTTCTTTATTGTACAATGTTCTCATTGTTTCAAAGTTCTCATTGTTTTCAATGTTCTCATTGTTTCAATGTTTACCCTTGTTACAATGTTTTCATTGTTAACCATGTTTTCATTGGGTTTCAATGTTCTCATTGTTACAAAAGTTCTCCTTGCTAAAAATGGGTTTTCCCTTGTTACAAAGTTCTCATTGTTACAATTTTTTCATTGTACAATGTTTCTCATTGGGGGCAATGTTTATTGCTACAAAGTTCTCATTGTTACATTTTTTTCTCATTGTAAAAATGTTCTCATTGTTCAATGTTTTTCATTTCTACAATGTTTCATTGTTACAATATTTTTCATTGCTACAAAAGTTTTTCTTGGTTTCAATATTTCATTTTCTACAATGTTCTCTTGTTTCAAGTTCTCATTGTTACAAAGTTTCATTGTTACAATGTTCTTTATTGTTAAATGTTGTCAAATTTTTACAATGTTTTCTTGTTTCAAAGTTTTTCTTGGTTTTCAATGTTTCATTTTTACAGTGTTTTTTTGTTAAAAAAGTTCCTCATCGTCGAATGTTTTATTGTTAGAATGTTTTTTCACATTTTTGTTAGAATGTTGTAAAATTATTGTTAGAATTTGTCATATTATTGTTAGAATTTTGTCAATTATTGTTAGAATTTTTGCCATTATTGTTAGAATGTTTTCACATTGTTTTTTAGAATGTTGTCACATTGTTGTTAAAAATGTTGCCCCATTATTGTTAGAATGTTGTCACTTTTTGTTAGAATTTGTCATATTATTGTTTTGATTTGTCCATTATTTTGAAAGTTGTCCCTAATTTTTAGAATGTTGTCAATTTTTTGTTAGAATTTGGGAAAATTATTGTTTTGTTTTTTTGTCACATTGTTGTTAATGTTGGCACAAATTTTGAAAAAATGTTGTCCCCATTTTTTGTTAAAAAGGTTTTTCACATTATTGTTAGAATGTTGTCATAAATTTTTTTAGAATGTTGTCACATTATTTTTAGGAAAGTTGTCACATTGTTTTTAAATGTTGTCACATTGTTGGGTTTTTAAAGTTTTTCACTTTTTTTGTTAGAATTTTCAAAATTATTTTTAGAATTTGTCATATTATTGTTGAATGTTGTCATTTATTGTTAGAAAGTTGTCCCTTATTGTTTGAAGTTTTTCACATTTTTGTTAGAATGTTTCACAAATTTTTGTCACATTATTGTTGAATGTTGGGCACATTATTGTTAGAATTTTTGTCAACTTATTGTTAGAATGTTGTTATTTTTGTTTTGAATGTTTTCACTTTTTTGTTTTGAATGTTGTCCCCAAATTTTTGTTAGAATGTTGTCCCCATTGTTGTTAGGGAAAGTTTTCACATTAAATTTTTAGAATGTTGTCCATTGTTGTTAGAAAGTTTTCACATTTTGTTTGAATGTTTTCACTTTTTTGTTGAATGTTGTCCCTTTTTGTTAGGAAAGGTTTTCACCCTTGTTGTTAGAATGTTCTTTTTTTACCTTTCCTTAGAAATTAATTAATTAATTTAAACATTCCCTGACTGGGAAGTCTTGAGGTTCATTCTTAGTTAATTAAATTAAAAATTTGTTGTGAAAGTTCATTTAATTTTAAAAAAATCACAATTAGCCCGATGTTCATAACTTAGTTAATAAGGGCATAATTTTGTTTGATTTTCCATTAATTGTTAATTTAAATAAAAATTTTGTCTTGATGGTTTATAACTTTGTATTATTTTAATTGAAGTTTTTTCCCGTTTAAATTTGAAAAAGTGTAATAGAGCTTTTTCAAATTTTTCAATGTTTTTTTCATTTTTTATCTATTTTTAATGATTTAAAAAAAAGTGTTAATCCCGCATTTTTCAAAAATTAAATTTATAATGGTGTGGGATTTCAGAGATTTTGTAGTTGTGAAGAAGATTATTGGGAAAATCAGCGAAAGTTCAGAGGGGTTAGTGGAGCCCTGGCTCCCCCTGTACCCATCAATTTGCTGCCATTTTTAATTCTTTTCATATTGCTGCTGGATAACCTCACTGCACCTCAGGGAAACTACTTTTAATTTCTAGTAATATAAAACCAATTTTACATGCACTGAGTATTTAAATGTAGGATGTTGGAAAGTTGATGGGTTTTTTTAAAACTGATATATAAAACTGTTGCATTAAAGGTTTTTTAAACCTCAGTGGGATAACACTGTAGTGTTGATGGTTTTATTTATTTATTTTTTAAATTTTTTTATTTATTTTTTTAATTTGAACCGATCCCCAAAAGTACAAAGAATACGTTAAATCAAAATGCCAAAGCCCCTTTTTTGCGGGGCTTTTAGGGAGGGGTTTTAAAAATTAAATTAAGAATAACTAAGGGAATGATATTTTTCAAATGGTAAAACATTTTTGAAACCCGATAACAATTTGCATAAAGAGTTTACAAAGGCAGGGCATATGGTTTTTTACTGTGTTTTGAGCATTCGTAGGGAAAGGATTCCGTTTGGTAATGTAATTAAAAAAAAAACAAAGTTTGATTGGGGGTTTAGGTTTAAAAAATTTTTTAGATCAATTTTGAAGGGAAAAAATTTATGAGATAAAAATTTTTTAAAATACAATTATTCAATATTTATTTGGGTTTGGGTGGTAAGTGATTTTTGAGAAGAGCTTGAAATTTTAAAACAGACGTGTTTTTTTATATTTACAGATAATGAATGAATTCCTAAGAAATAGGTTTTTTTTGACAGCAACCCCCCAGGGGAAAAACTTTCCGTCCTGCCAGATGACTGGAAAAAAAAAACCTGTAACTGGTTTTTGGGATGGGGAAATTTGGATTGCTGGGTTTTTTTTTTCGTCTCATAAAAAACGCTAAGATAACAGGGATTCTTGCCAAATCCCCTTACACTTTGGTCCAAACCCCCTTTTTTTTTAAGACAGCACATTCATATTTATATATAAAAAACATCAGGTTTTTTTCCCCCTTTTTTTAATGCTCTGGTTCTTTTTTTTTTTTCTATTGTCCAGGGGGGAAATGGGGAAAAAAATTTTCCTCCGTAAGCCATGCGTGGTATGAGGGGACTAAAATGCCGGGGGCAATGGGCTAGTAACCCCCCTTCTCCTGTATACAATTACTAAAAAAGAGAAGAAGAAAAACTTTATAAAACTGGGTTGCTTAAATGTGCGTGGATGTAGTGCGGATGACAAGAAACAGATGATTGCTGATGTTATGAATGAAAAGAAGTTGGATGTCCTGGCCCTAAGCGAAACAAAGCTGAAGGGGGTAGGAGAGTTTCAGTGGGGGGAAATAAATGGGATTAAATCTGGAGTATCTGAGAGAGTTAGAGCAAAGGAAGGGGTAGCAGTAATGTTAAATGATCAGTTATGGAAGGAGAAAAGAGAATATGAATGTGTAAATTCAAGAATTATGTGGATTAAAGTAAAGGTTGGATGCGAGAAGTGGGTCATAATAAGCGTGTATGCACCTGGAGAAGAGAGGAATGCAGAGGAGAGAGAGAGATTTTGGGAGATGTTAAGTGAATGTATAGGAGCCTTTGAACCAAGTGAGAGAGTAATTGTGGTAGGGGACTTGAATGCTAAAGTAGGAGAAACTTTTAGAGAGGGTGTGGTAGGTAAGTTTGGGGTGCCAGGTGTAAATGATAATGGGAGCCCTTTGATTGAACTTTGTATAGAAAGGGGTTTAGTTATAGGTAATACATATTTTAAGAAAAAGAGGATAAATAAGTATACACGATATGATGTAGGGCGAAATGACAGTAGTTTGTTGGATTATGTATTGGTAGATAAAAGACTGTTGAGTAGACTTCAGGATGTACATGTTTATAGAGGGGCCACAGATATATCAGATCACTTTCTAGTTGTAGCTACACTGAGAGTAAAAGGTAGATGGGATACAAGGGAGAATAGAAGCATCAGGGAAGAGAGAGGTGAAGGTTTATAAACTAAAAGAGGAGGCAGTTAGGGTAAGATATAAACAGCTATTGGAGGATAGATGGGCTAATGAGAGCATAGGCAATGGGGTCGAAGAGGTATGGGGTAGGTTTAAAAAATGTAGTGTTAGAGTGTTCAGCAGAAGTTTGTGGTTACAGGAAAGTGGGTGCAGGAGGGAAGAGGAGCGTTTGGGTGGAATGATGATGTAAAGAGAGTAGTAAGGGAGAAAAAGTTAGCATATGAGAAGTTTTTACAAAGTAGAAGTGATGCAAGGAGGGAAGAGTATATGGAGAAAAAGAGAGAAGTTAAGAGAGTGGTGAAGCAATGTAAAAAGAGAGCAAATGAGAGAGTGGGTGAGATGTTATCAACAAATTTTGTTGAAAATAAGAAAAAGTTTTGGAGTGAGATTAACAAGTTAAGAAAGCCTAGAGAACAAATGGATTTGTCAGTTAAAAATAGGAGAGGAGAGTTTTTTAAATGGAGAGTTAGAGGTATTGGGAAGATGGAAGGAATATTTTGAGGAATTGTTAAATGTTGATGAAGATAGGGAAGCTGTGATTTCGTGTATAGGGCAAGGAGGAATAACATCTTGTAGGAGTGAGGAAGAGCCAGTTGTGAGTGTGGGGGAAGTTCGTGAGGCAGTAGGTAAAATGAAAGGGGGTAAGGCAGCCGGGATTGATGGGATAAAGATAGAAATGTTAAAAGCAGGTGGGGATATAGTTTTGGAGTGGTTGGTGCAATTATTTAATAAATGTATGGAAGAGGGTAAGGTACCTAGGGATTGGCAGAGAGCATGCATAGTTCCTTTGTATAAGGCAAAGGGATAAAAGAGAGTGCAAAAATTATAGGGGGATAAGTCTGTTGAGTGTACCTGGTAAAGTGTATGGTAGAGTTATAATTGAAAGAATTAAGAGTAAGACGGAGAATAGGATAGCAGATGAACAAGGAGGCTTTAGGAAAGGTAGAGGGTGTGTGGACCAGGTGTTTACAGTGAAACATATAAGTGAACAGTATTTAGATAAGGCTAAAGAGGTCTTTGTGGCATTTATGGATTTGGAAAAGGCGTATGACAGGGTGGATAGGGGGCAATGTGGCAGATGTTGCAAGTGTATGGTGTAGGAGGTAGGTTACTGAAAGCAGTGAAGAGTTTTTACGAGGATAGTGAGGCTCAAGTTAGAGTATGTAGGAAAGAGGGAAATTTTTTCCCAGAAAAGTAGGCCTTAGACAAGGATGTGTGATGTCACCGTGGTTGTTTAATATATTTATAGATGGGGTTGTAAGAGAAGTAAATGCGAGGGTCTTGGCAAGAGGCGTGGAGTTAAAAGATAAAGAATCACACACAAAGTGGGAGTTGTCACAGCTGCTCTTTGCTGATGACACTGTGCTCTTGGGAGATTCTGAAGAGAAGTTGCAGAGATTGGTTGATGAATTTGGTAGGGTGTGCAAAAGAAGAAAATTAAAGGTGAATACAGGAAAGAGTAAGGTTATGAGGATAACAAAAAGATTAGGTGATGAAAGATTGAATATCAGATTGGAGGGAGAGAGTATGGAGGAGGTGAACGTATTCAGATATTGGGAGTGGACATGTCAGCGGATGGGTCTATGAAAGATGAGGTGAATCATAGAATTGATGAGGGAAAAAGAGTGAGTGGTGCACTTAGGAGTCTGTGGAGACAAGAACTTTGTCCTGGAGGCAAAGAGGGGAATGTATGAGAGTATAGTTTTACCAACGCTCTTATATGGGTGTGAAGCGTGGGTGATGAATGTTGCAGCGAGGAGAAGGCTGGAGGCAGTGGAGATGTCTTGTCTGAGGGCAATGTGTGGTGTGAATATAATGCAGAGAATTCGTAGTTTGGAAGTTAGGAGGAGGTGCGGGATTACCAAAACTGTTGTCCAGAGGCTGAGGAAGGGTTGTTGAGGTGGTTCGGACATGTAGAGAGAATGGAGCGAAACAGAATGACTTCAAGAGTGTATCAGTCTGTAGTGGAAGGAAGGCGGGGTAGGGGTCGGCCTAGGAAGGGTTGGAGGGACGGGTAAAGGAGGTTTTGTGTGCGAGGGGCTTGGACTTCCAGCAGGCATGCGTGAGCGTGTTTGATAGGAGTGAATGGAGACAAATGGTTTTTAATACTTGACGTGCTGTTGGAGTGTGAGCAAAGTAACATTTATGAAGGGATTCAGGGAAACCGGCAGGCCGGACTTGAGTCCTGGAGATGGGAAGTACAGTGCCTGCACTCTGAAGGAGGGGTGTTAATGTTGCAGTTTAAAAACTGTAGTGTAAAGCACCCTTCTGGCAAGACAGTGATGGAGTGAATGATGGTGAAGTTTTTCTTTTTCGGGCCACCCCTGCCTTGGTGGGAA
>NW_026471109.1:0-12121 GCF_026875155.1 Cherax quadricarinatus | reverse complement strand
GGCAAGTGACAGTAGGAAATTTGTTTTGCAAGTGATAGTGATGGTGTTTGTTGTTGCAAGTGTCACGATGGTGTTGTTTGTTGCAAGTGACAGTGATGGTTTTTTTTTCCCAATGACAGTGATGGTGTTTGTTGTTGCAAGTGACAGTGATGGTGTTTGTTGTTGCAAGTGTCAGCGATGG
The DNA here is from genome assembly GCF_026875155.1 of Cherax quadricarinatus. NCBI lineage: Eukaryota > Metazoa > Arthropoda > Malacostraca > Decapoda > Parastacidae > Cherax > Cherax quadricarinatus. The sequence continues at coordinate 11,940 of NW_026471109.1, read as the reverse complement.
TGTTTGTTGTTGCAAGTGACAGTGATGGTTTGTTGTTGCAAGTGACAGTGATGGTGTTTTGTTGTTGCAAGTGACATAAATGGTTTTTTGTTGCAAGCGACAGTGGGGGTGTTTGTTGTTGCAAGTGACAGTGATGGTGTTTGTTGTTGCAAGTGACAGTGTTGCATGTTTTGTTTTAACAATTTACAACCCTCAACATTCAAACACTCACGGTACTTCCACACACTTAAACACACAACCACACACACACACACACACCACACACACACACACACACACAACAACACACACACACACACACCACACACACACACACACACACTCACACACACACACACACACACACACAGGAATAATGAAAAAGTCAGGATGAGCCCATGGTTCCCCCAAAAGGGCAGGGAGGCAAAAAACCAAGTGTGCTAGGGAATGGAAGAAAATAAAAGGGCAAAGGACCCAGGAGAATAAGGAGAACAGTCGTAGAGCCAAAACGAATATGCACAGATAAGAAGGGAGGCCCACGACAATATAAAACGACATAGCAGCGAAAGCCAAATTTGACCGAAACTGTTATACAGCCACATCAGGGGGAAAACAACAGTCAAGGACCAGGTAATCAGCTAAGGGAAAGGAAGGGGGAGAGACAAACAAAAATGACCGGGGAAGTATGTGAAGAACTCAACAAGAGATTCAAAGAATTTTCACAAGAACAGAAGGGCTCCAGAAAGAAAGGAGAGGTTGGGCACACCACCAATTGCTGGACACAGTACACACAACCGAGGGAAGAAGTGAGAGGCTTCTGATGAGCTAAATACCTCAAAACAATGGGCCAATAACTCTCCCCATTGGTATTGAGAGAGGAGCATAGGCGCCCCTATGTGTGCCCCTACAAACAAATTCAATACATATCGAAAGAGAATTGCCTGAGGCAATGAAGACAGCAAATGTAGTCCCCAAACTTTAAAAAAAGGAACCAACATGAAGCATTAAACTACAGACCAGTGTCCCACTGACATGTATATTATGCAAAGTCATGGAGAAATTATCAGAAGAGTGATGGAACCCTTTGAAAGAAATGATCTCATCAACACAGCCCAACATGGTTTCAAGGGGAAATCCTGTGGGCACAAAAACCTAAATGGGGTTCTATGACATGGTGACAGCAGTAGGACAAGAAGAGAGAGGGGTGTGGCGGAATGCTTTTTCTTATGGACTGCAAGAGGCATTTGACACAGTTCCTACACAAGAGATTAGTCAAACAACTGAGGACCCAAGCATGGATAACAGGTGCACACTCCATGGATTCAAGAATACTAGTCAGAAGACAGCAGCGAGGTCATGTACTTTGCGAGGTGTCCAGAGAGGGCGCACTGTAACCAGCGGAGGTCCCACAGTGTCAGTCCCAAGGACCAGTGGCTGTTTACGGTATTTGGTGAACGACATGACGGAACGGAATAACTCTGAGGTGTCCAGTTTTGCCGTATGACGTGAAGTTGATGAGAATACTTCCTTCGATCGAAGACCAGCAAAACTACACAAAGGATCTGGACATGCTTGCCGACCCTTGGTCACAAATGGCTCCCTGAGTTCAATCCCGCCATTCAAAGTCCATGAAGAATTGGTGCAGGGCAAAGAAGACCGAAGACGTTACAGTCTAGCCAGCGACTACTTACCTTACACAAGGAGAAAAGATCTTGGGGTAGTATAACACCAACACAACTCCTTAGCGCAACATCAACTAAATAACTGCTGCAGCATATGCGCCTGGCAAGAAGAACCTCGGATGAACAGCATTCCGACATCTATAATAAGGAATCTGTCATCCCTGTACAACACGTGTAATTAACCCATAATGAGGAGTATGACGTCAGCCATTTAACCCACACACGGAGACCAAGCAACGTAAAGGAAACTAGAGAAAGTCAAAGGTATGCCATACAAGTGATCTAGTACGAGCTAAGAGGTATTCCTAGCGAGGAGAGTTAAGGGAAATCAACCTGACGACACTAAGGACAGGATAAATACGGGGTGGACATGAAAAAACAACAAATACTTGAGAGGAAATAGCAAGGTTGACAAAGACAAGGATGTTTCCAGAGATGGGACACGAGCAACACGGAATACCAGAATGGAAAGTGAAACACTGATTGAATCGCAGGAGTGTTAGAAGTATTTCTTCCAGCCACAAGTAGTCATGATGGAATGTTGAGGAAGCGACGTATGAGGCAGGCTATATCACTTCTGATATACATACTTTAAGCAAGGTGATTGCGAAACTCCACGGCTCAGGGAGAGTGACCTAGGAGCGACCAGTGAAGAGGCGGGCCAGAGTCTGGACTCGACCCCTACAACCCAACAGGTAGATACAACTAGGTTAATATCACACTCCACACACTCACACAGACAACACACACACCACACACAAACACACACACACAAGCACAACACACACCACACACACACCACACACGACACACACAACAACTAACAACACATACACACACACACCAGGGCCAGAGCTGATTCGACCCCCGCAACCTCAACTAGGTGAGTACAGCACACACCCCCACACACACACACACACTTTACACACAACAAACACACACACACATTATTAGATACACAAACACACAGACACAACACACACACAACACACACAACACACACACACACACACACCAGCAAACGCACACACACACTCAAACCACACAAAACACCACACACACAAACACACACACACACACACACCCACTCCGCACACAGTACACAAACACACAACACAAACACACACAAGACACACAAACACACACAACACCACACACACACACATCACACACACACATAACACACATCACACAAACAAACACACGACACACACACCAAACAAACAGACACACACATCACACGACACACCCACACACACACCACACACACACAAGCACACGACACAGCACACAGCACTAACAAGGGCCAGGAGCTGATCTCGACCTCCTGCTACCACAATGAGTGAGTACACACACAATCACACAAAACTACACAAACACACACAAACAACACACACACACACACACGCACACACACACACACACACACACAACACCTTCCTGTATGCCGCATGTCCCTTAATCGTAGCTTTATCTCCTGCAGGACCAGGATCTTGCATGAGAAAAAGTATATTAAGTGACATGCGGCATACCGGGAATGTTATCACGACGCGACAGAACACATGAAAGAAAGGCAGAAACTGAGAGAAGATTGTGAAAAAGGACACAGGAGAAAGAGGAGATGGAGGAAGACAGACAGAGATGCCAGACCCCCAGGAAGAAAATCACATACACCTCCTCACACTTCCTCTATAAAGCCTCCCAAACCAGTCAACCCCAGTGCAAACTCAAACACTGTAAATCAAAAACACCCATGTCAGCATACCAATGCCCCCAGCCCACTACATTACAAGGTCTCCCCACATCCCCAACCCCAATATACCTTCCCAAACAAAGTCTTAGAAAAAAGAAGAAGGTGTTGTGGTATATCAAATGCAGATGGAATAAACAAACAATCTGAGGAAGATGCACGAAATGAATCAAGGAGACTATCCCCAACATAATGATGCACCACAGAACGAAACTCACCTAGAATACTAACAGATTTCAATCTATCCCATCCGGATATCAAATCCTCCAGGAAAGACAGAGGAGGAGATGGGGTTGAGTTGTGCACTGCCATTAAAAACCATGTGGGTTTTGAACAATGGAAGTGAATGGATGGTCACGGCGAAAGGGATATACTAAGTAGTGAACAATCCAGCTGAGGGACATAAGGAAATTGGTGTAGGTCAGATAATGTACAAACCCGCAACCTACAGAACTGCATGAGGCTAAGAGATCAGAACCACGATGAGAGCAACAAGCAATCGATCGCCACACAAGTCGAGGTGGCCAGGAGCGCACATCAGGGGAGCAAAGTTACTAGTTTATGGGTGATTTCAATCACCAGGAATTGACTGGAAATCCTGAGCCCCTGGGGTGTCCTCCGAAAAGCATGGAGAGCCAAGAAGATGATGTGGTACGTTGAGTAAACCTTCAGCATCAACATTGTTAGACACTACCAAAAGAAGGAGATATGAACCAGCAAGGCTGGAGCTTGTATTCACCTTGAAGTAGTTCCGGACATCGGGTACAAGTATGAAAGGCCCCTGGGACTAGTGATCATGTGGTTCTTGCTTCGACACATAGTTGGCCCAAGTGGAATAGCGGGAAAAACCAAACTACAAAAAGAGGGGAACTACTTCACATGAGAACTTCCTTCAAGGACATTTCAGTGGGAAGGAACTGACAAAAAAACCATACAATAATGGTGACTATGTAGCAACCAAAATGCAAAGTATGCAGAGAAGGATGTTCCCACAGGAAACAGTAATAATGGGAAGAACAGAACGAGTCCTTGGTTCACACATCAAAGTATGTAGGGAGGGCAAAAACTATGTGTACTAGAGAATGTAAAAGGTACAGAAGACAGTGAACTCAGAAAATAAAGAATCAGCCGAAGAGCCGAGAAACTGAATAGCACAGATAATAAGGGAGCTCAGTATACAATAATGAAAAAATGGATATAGCAATCAAAATAAAGACTGACCCAAGCTGTTGGTACAGCCACTTCAGAGGAAAACAGATAGACTAAGGACTCATATAAACAGACTGAGAATGGGGGGTGAATGGGAATACAGCATGAAACGACCAGATGAGTATGTCAGTCTCAACACAAGATTTAAAAGAAATGTACAGTGGAACACCAGTAGGACTCCAGAACAGAAGAACAGTGGGCACACCGACAAGTGCTGGATATGTACATATAACCAAGGAGGATGTGACGAAGAAGACTGCATATGCTAACTGACACCCACAGCCTCAAAGGGCGGTGGGACCAGACAACATCTCTTCCATGAGTGTCCTTAAAGAGAGCAAGAGATATTGTGAGAGCCATTAACAAAGGATCTTCACCACTTCATTTGAAACTGGCAACTTCCCCTGAGTATTGAAAATGGCTAACTGTTACCCAACTTTAAAAAGAACAGACCAATTAGGCACTAAACTACAAGACCTGGAATCACTAACGTGTATAGAATGCAAGTCAAGAGAAGTATTCATACAGAAGAGGGTGGGGCCCTGAAAGAACAAGTGTATAAATTTCAACCACTCGTTTCATGGAAGGAACATCCTGTGTCCACAAACCTAACTAGAGTTATTTAATGTACAAGGTGAACCAGAAGTAATACAAAAGAGAGGTGGACGACTTCATATTTTTTTGACTGCAAGAAGCCTCGACACAGTTCCTCACAAAGTTACTGCACAAAAGGCTAGAGGATGCATGCAACACAAACTTGGAAAGCACTGCAATGACAAAGAAGATCTGACAGGGAGGCAAGAACGAGTCATGGTACGCCGAACGAAGTGTCCAGTGGCGCCTTACAAGCAGATTTCTCACAGGGTCATCCTAGAACCTGTGACTGTTTCCTTGGTGATATGTGAAACGACATCACGGAGGATATAACTCAGAAGTTCCTTTTTTGCAAAGAAAGTGAAGTTACTGAGAAAGAATCAAATCGATAGGAGATCAGGCAAAGACTACAAGAGCCCTGACCAGGACCCCCACTTTCTGTATTTTTAGCAAGCCCTGGTCCACAATGGCTCCTTCTGATTTTATAACTCCTGCCAAATTGCAGAAGTCATGAAATTGGGAAGGGCAAAAAGACCGAGCAGACACAATATAGTTTAGATGCGCCAAAGACTGCAAACCACACTCAAGAAAAAGATCTGTTGGGTGCTATAACACCGGAGCCTAATCACCTGAGGCGCACATCATCAGATAACTGCTGCAGCATACTGGACGCCAATCGGCAAAGCCACGGATAGCGTTCCGATACCTTCATTAAGGATACGTTAAAGGACTCTGTAATACCATTTACGTCAGGCCCATACAGGAGTATGCTTCACCAGTTTGGAATCCACACCTTATTAAGATCAAGTCATGAAATTAAGAGAAAGTGCAAAGAATTTGCAACAAGCCTAGTCCCCAGAGCTACGGGGATTGTCCACGAAGAAAGGTTGAGAAATCGGCCTGACGGCACTGGAGGACAGGAGGTCAGGGGAGACATGAAAAACGGCGACATATAAAAATACTGCGCGGAATAGACCAAGGTGGACAAAGACGGATTTTTCCAGAGAAGGACACAGACACAAGAGGTCACCATGATAGTTGAAGACTCAGATGAATCAAAGGATGTGTTGGAAGTATTTCTTCAATAGAGTATCAAGCAGTGGAATTAGCCTAGAATATTAAACGTTATTGGAGCGAGACATACATAGTTTTAAGGCTATGTATGATAGACTCATGGCAGGGAAGAGAGACCTAGTAGCATCAATCCAAGCGGAGGGCAGAGAGCATGTGTATCGAACCCCTGCAACCACAACTAGGTGAGTACACCGCACACACAGCACACACACACACAAAACACACACACACACCACAAACGCACACATCACACACACACAAACACACACACACAAACAACCCATACACACACACACACACAACACCACACACACACACTACACACACCACCACACACACACACACACACACAACACACACAAACACCATACACACACACACACAACACACATTCAGACGCACATACACAAAACACACAAACAGCACACACACATCACACACACACACACACAAACACACTCACACACACACACGCACATATTTCACAAACACACATCAAACACTACACACGATCCCCAAACACACATACACACACACACACACGACCATTCACCGGACACACTCAACACACACCCACACACATAACACACACACACAACACATCACAAACACACACAAACACTCAAAAACAACACGCACACACACATACCACAAACAACACACCACACACCACACACCAAACACACACACAACACACCCTACACACACACACACAAACACACACATACACACACACACACACACACTCACATCACAAACACCATCACGTCCTTCTCCATAACACATTCCACTCATTCACATCATTTCATCCTCGCTCACTATCTAGCTTATCAAGCTTTAGCTGGGGGTAAATTCTGCAGACACTCAGTCAGCCTTGCTAATATATCGAACTCTCCAGCTGACTTCAATTCATTGAAGCATACAAACTTTCAGCTCTTAAGATTGTTGTTTAATGTTTCTTTTATGGTGCGTATCCCTTGCTTCTTCAGAGCTCTATAAGATGGTGGATGGAGCTCCACGCTCCTATACAATGTAGATGGAGCTTCAGGGATCAGTAAGATGATGGGTGGCGTTGAGCTTACGCGTAATAAGATATTGTCAGAGCTCAGAGCTCTATAAGCTTAGATTGAGGCTCAAGCTCACTTAATAAGTTAGAAGTAGCTCAGAGCTCTATAAATATAGTTTGGCGCTCTAGGGCTCTATAACATGTGATGGAGTCAGGCTTAATCAAGATGTGCAAATGATGCGCATGGCTCGAAGTATGTGCTGGAGCACAGGTCTCTAAAGGATTTTGATTTAGCTCGAGGGCTCTATAAGATGAGGGATTTAGCTCAGCTCTAAAAAGATGGGGTATATTAGCTCAGGGCTATAAAAGATTTGATTATAACACAGGGCTCTATAAGAATGTGGGTATTTATGCACAGGTCTCTAAAGATGTGGATTTAGCTCAGGGTCTCTATATAGATGGTGGAGAGAACTTAGCTCAGGTGCTCTATAAGATGTGGATTTAGCTCAGGTCAATAAAGATGTGATTTAGCTCAACGGCTCTATAAGATGTGAGTTAGCTCAGGGCCCTCTATAAATGTGGATTTAGCTCAGGGGGCGTCTAAAATGTGGACTTTACTCAGGCTCTATAAGATGTGGATTTTACATCAGGCTCTATAATGATGATGGATTAGCTCAAGGGGCTAATAAGATGTGGATTTTAGTCTCGGGGCTCTATAATATGTGGGATTTAGCCAGGGCTCTATAAGATGTAGAAGTTTAGCTCAGGGCACTATAAGATTGAGACAGTAGCTCAGGCACTAGAAATGTGGATTTAGCGTCGGGGGCTCTATAAAGATGTGGAATTTAGCTCAGGGCTCCTATAAATTGAGATTAAGCTCTGGTCTCTTATTAAGATGTGATTTTACTCTCAGGGCTCAATAATGGTGATTAAGTCCCGGGCTCAATAAGATGTGGATTTAGCTCAGGGCTCATAAGAATGGGGATTTAGCTCAGGGCTCTGGAATAAAATATGGATTTAGGACTCATTCATGCTTATAAGATGTGTGGATTTACATCAGCTCGTATAATAATGTGGATTTAGCTCCTCAGTTGGCTCTATTAGATAGTGGATTTTAGCTCAGGGCTCTTATAAGATGTGGATTTAGCTACAGGAGGCTCTATAAGATGTGAGATTTAGGCTCATGGCTCTATTAAGATGTGATTAGCTCAGGGCTCCTATACGATTGTGGAATTAGCTCAGGGCTCTTAAAAATAGCTTGATTTCTCAGCTCTATAAGATGTGCGTGATTTACAACAGGGCTCATTGAAGATTGGATTTAGACCAAGGCTCTATAAGATGTGGATTTAGCCGGGGCTCTATAAGGATGTGGATTTATGAGCTCATGGGCTCAAAGATGTGATTTAGCCACAGGCTCATAAAATGTGTATTTAGCTCAGGCTCTATAAGAAGTGGATTACTCGGCGCCTATAAATGTGGATAGCTTCAGGGCTCTATAAAGATGTGGATTTACTCTGATGGCTCTATAAGATAGTGAATTAGGCTCAAGCTCTATAAGATTGTGGAATTAGCTGCAGGGCTCTATAAGATGTTGATTTTAGCTCAGGGCTCTATAAGATGTGATTGAGCTCAGGGCTCTATAAAATGTGAGTATACTCAGGGCCTCTAAAAGATGTTGGATTTACATCAGGCCCTCTATAAGATGTGGATTTAGCTCAATGCTCTATAAGATGTGGATTTAGCTCGGCTCTATAAGATCTGTGGATTTAAGACTCAGGCTCAATAAATTGGATTATAGTCTCGGGCTTCTATAAGATGTGGATTTTATCTCTGGCTCTATAAGAGTGGATTTAAGATCAGGGCTCTATCGATGGGATTTAGCTACTGGCTCTATTAAGATGGTGGATTTAGCCTCAGGGCTTCTATAGAGATGTGGATTTAGCTTCAGGGCTCTATAAGATGTGGATTTTGCTCCAGTGGCACTATAAGATGTGGATATAGCTCTGGCTCTGTAAGATGTGGATTTATCTCTGGCTCTAATCATATGTGGATTTAGCTCAGGGCCTATAAAAGTAGGTGATTTACATCAGGGCTCATAGAGGTAGGATTTAGCTCAAGCTCTATAAGATGTGGGAATTTTTTAAGCTTTTTTTGTTTCGGGGCTCTATAAGGATGTGGCATAGCGCAGGGCTCTATAAATTTGGAGTTACTCAGGCTCTATAAGAATGTGGTATTTAGCTCTGGGCTCATTAAAGATGTGATTTAGTATCTAGGGGCTCAACGATTGGATATAGACAGCTCTATAAGATTGAATTAGATCAGGGCTCTATACAATCGATTTTAGATCTGGGCCTATAAGGATGTGATTTAGATCAGAGGCACTATAAGATGTGGATTTAGCTCAGGGCTCTATAAGATGTGGATTTAGCTCAGGGCTCTATAAGATGTGGATTTAGCTCAGGGCTTACTGCCAACACTCACATAAACACTGCTAACACTCGCATAACACTGCCAACACTACATAACACTACCAACACTCATACAACACTGCCAACACTACATAACACTACCAACACTCATACAACACTGCCAACACTCATATAACACTGCCAACACTCATACAACACTGCCAACACTCATATAACACTGCCAACACTCATATAAACACTACCAACACTCATATAACACTGCCAACACTCATATAACACTGCCAACACTCATATAACACTGCCAACACTCATATAACACTGCCAACACTCATATAACACTGCCAACACTCACATAACACTGCCTACACTCACATAACACTGCCAGCACTTACATAACTCTACTAACACTCACATAACTCTGCAAACACTCACATAACACTACCAACATTCACATAACACTGCCAACACTCACATAACACTGCCAACACTCACATAACACTGCCAACACTCACATAACACTGCCAACACTCACATAACTCTACTAACACTCACATAACTCTGCAAACACTCACATAACACTCCCAACATTCACATAACACTGCCAACACTCACATAACACTACCAACACTCACATAACACTACCAACACTCACATAACACTCCCAACACTCACAAAAACATTGCCAACACTACATAACACTGCCAACACTCACATAACTCTACAAACACTCACACAACACTGCCAACAGTCACACAACACTGCCAACACTCACACAACACTGCCAACAATCACATAACACTTCCATCACTCACATAACTCTGCAAACACACACATAACACTGCAAACACTCACATAACACTGCCAACACTCACATAAACATTGCCAACACTCACTGAACACTGCCAACACTCACATAACACTGCCAACACTCATATAAACATTGCCAACACTCATATAAACATTGCCAACACTCACTTAACACTGCCAATGCTCACATAAACACAGCCAACACTCACATAACACTGCCACCACTCATATAAACATTGCCAACACTCACTTAACACTGCCAATACTCACATAAACACAGCCAACACTCACATAATCATTGCCAACACTCGCCTAACACTGCCAATGGTCACATTAACACAGCCAACACTCACATAAACACAGCCAACACTCACATAAACACAGTCAACACTCAGGTAACACTGCCAACACTCGTAAAACACTATCAACAAACTGACAACTCTTCCACCAGATAAATAATGCTGGAGGGGACAACAAACGATGCTTTGAAAACGAGAGTTAGAGAAAATGTAAATGAGAGAAGGAAAAGCGAACAGGAGAAAGAGTAGGAAGAGATGGCAAAGGAGGAAGAGGTGAAAGAGGAGGGAGAGGTGGAAGAGGAGGAAGATGTGGAAGAGGAGGAAGATGTGGAAGAGGAGGAAGAGGTGAAAGAGGAGGGAGAAGAATAGCAGGAAGAAGAGGAGGAAGAAGGAAGAAGAGGGGGATAAAGAAACGAGCGGCAGTAGGACTAGAAAAAGAAAGAGGGTTAAAAAAAAGAGGACTAAGAGAAAGAGAAAGAGGAAGAAGAGGAAGAGGTGGTCGTTAGCGAGTCTGCCCTAATTACTGATCCTTGTTTGTTACCCGGGTAATTGGGTTGTTAGAAGGTCAACAGGACGCTAATGAATAATGATTTCAGCGAGGTTAATTAATACTGAACTATATTACTCTTCTTTATATGGATTTTATTTTCAACCCAAGTTCACAAACAGAGGATAAAAGAGAGTAGCAGATATTACTCCTAGGTATTACTCCTTCTAGGTATTACTCCTTCTAGGTATTACTCCTTCTAGGTATTACTCCTTCTAGGTATTACTCCTTCTAGGTATTACTCCTTCTGGGTATTACTCCTTCTAGGTATTACTCCTTCTGGGTATTACTCCTAGGTATTACTCCTTCTAGGTATTTCTCCTTCTAGGAATTATTCCTTCTAGGTATTACTCCTAGGTATTTCTCTTTCTAGGTATTACTCCTTCTAGGTATTTCTCCTTCTAGGTATTATTCCTTCTAGGTATTACTCCTTCTAGGTATTACTCCTTCAGGGAGAAATACCTAGATTTTTCACCTTAAATATATATGTAAATATATATACATGTAAATATATATATGTAAATATATATACATGTAAATAAATATTTTAAATATATATACATA
>NW_026471108.1:0-12261 GCF_026875155.1 Cherax quadricarinatus | reverse complement strand
CATCACCCACCCTCTCTCTCTTGTCTTACTTCTGTTATTTTATCATAAAACTCCAGAAGGTTTGTGAGATTGTGTGTGTGTGTATGTGTGTGTATGTGTATGTGTGTGTGTATGTGTATGTGTGTGTGTGCATGTGTGTGTGTGTGTGTGTGTGTGTGTGTGTGTGTGTGTGTGTGTGTGTGTGTGTGTGTGTGTGTGTGTGTGTGTGTGTGTGTGTGTTGCCCCCACTTCTAAGTATTCATACTGCTAATAAATACGGGTAGATACCAGTAATTCTAAGCTTACCAATACTTGTAACACTTATCGATTCTACTTCTAAAATTCAGAAAGTAGCTAGGTTGTAAAATTTAGCTTGTCTCAGCTTAAGTGTCTGACGTTATCCCTCACTACCGCTTTACTCCTTGCACTCTCCTCTATGCTATTTCTACTCTAATTCTGGTAATGGCTTGCAGGAGTGACCAGTATCTAACAGTGATGCAGGACCAGACTCAATCTTGCAAAATGCAACCTCAACAGGTGAAATACTTGCGCTGACAGCGGTGTGATGACAAGTTGCCAGAAGCTGATGACGTAGCCGTCGTACATAGGCCTTCTCTCACTATTTTGTAACTCCTTCACCCGTGATGTTTATAACCATATATGCTCATGCATCCCGCTTTCCTCAAGTGATTTCACTTTTCACTTATTACAGAATACACTTCACATTCGGTGTTACACTTTATATGTATAATGGCATACAAACTGTTGTGACGTCACTGCTTCAGTAGGCCTACTGCCACCTTCCCTTGTTGTATATTTTATTTTTTCTTTCTCCTTTTGCCTATTAACTTTTTCACTCTCACATTACGGTGCCCCACATTTCACTTGTTAACCAAACGCTGATAATTCTTGATCACCTGTTTCCACACTCACTTTGATCTTTTTATGTTTGTATCTGTGCGGCAACAGTGCCTAGTAGATCCACAACGGTTTGGCACTTTTAAAAGAAAATACTAAATTTAGGTTTCCCCTCGAATTTTTTCAACTAATAACTATAGTTATCACTCGTAGGTTTGTTCACTGACTTTGTCACTACCACTGATTACTGCTAGGGGTTATTGCACCCCTCAAAAACATGAAGGTTCTCGGAGCCTTGTGTACCCACGTCTGCACCCACCATGTGTGTGTGTATGTGTGTGTGTGTGTGTGTGTGTGTGTGTGTGTGTGTGTGTGTGTGTGTGTGATTATATGTGTGTGTGTATGAATTTGTATGTGTGTGTGTGTGTGTGTGTGTGAGAGAGAGAGAGACTCAGCAATCAACATTTGCACCAATAACTCACTACAGTTGTGACCGGGTGTGGAAGTGTGAATTGCTCATTACTCTAAAATTTGTTCATGATTGCAGCCATGTATACACGTAAGTAACCATTCTTACAGTATTCATTACCTTTGTAACTTGTGAGTTCATTACCTTGTACCTAGTTCAGCCATTAAAACTTTGGAGCCCGGTCCCTGGACCCATTGTGTACCTCTGTAATCTGTAAATACCTTTGTAACTTGTCATGATTGTGACTAGACCTACCTGGAGTTCATTACCTTTCTAAATTGTGAGTTCATTACCTTTGTAAATTGTGAATTCATTACCTCTGTAACTTGCTCAGCTATCAAAACTTTGAGGCCCAGTCCCTGGACCCATTATGTACCTCTGTAATCTTTTGACTACCGCCCACTGGATGGGTATGGGGTGCATAATAAACATATTAAACTTAAAACTTAACTAACTAATTCAAGGCGAGCTTGTTCGAGCTCGCGATCCTTTTCTATCTCCCTTAACTCATATTCTCTATCCTTTGCTCTTTCCTCAAGTTCTCTTATTTTAGCCTGTTCCTCACATATTTTAGCCTGTTCCTCACGTTCCCTAGCTCTTTCTTCACGATCAAGTCTATCACGCTCTTTTTTGTCTTCTCGCTCTCTTTCTGTCTTTCCTTGCTTTCTCTTTCAATTCTCTCTCTCTCCTTTTTCTCTTCTCTTTCCCTTTCTGTCTTTCTTCTCTCTCAATTCTCTCTCTTTCAAGTCTTTCCTGGATCTTAGCACTAATGAAAGATTCTAAGTTTTTCCCTGTTATTCCTAACTTACTTCCAGCGTTCATCCAAAACTGGTATTCCTCCATATTTGCAAGAATAACTTAAACTACCAGGGGAAAATGAAACGGATATTAACCAAAACGGAGGGTTCAATTCCTGCTCTGCTCAAACTGTAAATAAATCAGAGGGCTCACGTATTTTAGCCTGTTCCTCACGTTCCCTAGCTCTTTCTTCACGATCAAGTCTATCACGCTCTTTTTGTCTTCTTGCTCTCTTTCTGTCTTTCCTTGCTTTCTCTTTCAATTCTCTCTCTCTCCTTTTTCTCTTCTCTTTCCCTTTCTGTCTTTCTTCTCTCTCAATTCTCTCTCTTTCAAGTCTTTCCTGGATCTTAGCACTAATGAAAGATTCTAAGTTTTTCCCTGTTATTCCTAACTTACTTCCAGCGTTCATCCAAAACTGGTATTCCTCCATATTTGCAAGAATAACTTAAACTACCAGGGGAAAATGAAACGGATATTAACCAAAACGGAGGGTTCAATTCCTGCTCTGCTCTAACTGTAAATAAATCAGAGGGCTCGATCCCTACTTCAATTAAACAATATGTATTAATGAAGTCAATAGCAAGTCTATATGAATTATCCTCCTTCTTAACCATGACTACTGGTGAACAATATGAAGATGCTGAAGGTTCAAAGATCTTTAGTTTTAATAATTTGTCTACCTCTCGGTCAAATGCATCCCTAAGGTGAACTGGAACTGGGTATAATTTTCGTTTGATAGGATTGTCCGTCACTAAGTCAATCTTATGGACTACCGTGGAGGTAACACCTGGAATATCAGTAAAGACGTCTGAAAAGTTACTCACACATTGAAGTAGTTCATGTCTCTTATGGTCATCCAAAGATTCATTAATATTAATGTTGGTTGCGCCCGAGTGGTCAAAAGTCACCAAGTCATGTAGTTCTTCATCATAGGCTAAGTTAGAGGTGTCAATTATGCACACCTTACATTCTTCAGTTGTTGTATCAAGTTTGTGTGGAAAAACTAAGTCAAAGTTATTAAGGCAGTTAACCTAATTTCTTCGGTAATATTTCTTAAGGATGTTGATATGATAAAGTTTAGGTTTCCCCTTGACTTCTATGAGGTAGTCAACTTTCCCATAAATTTTTAATACTTTATATGGACCTTTCCAGGCTACTAATAATTTATTTGACTTGATAGGCAAAAGTACAAGAACTTCATCTCCTACTTTAAAACTTCTCCTCTTACTTTTGGAATCAAAATAGGTTTTGTACTGGTCCATTGACAAGCTTAGGTTTTTCGAAACTATGTCAGAGGTCTCCTCAAGTTTGGATCTAAGGTCAAGGAGAAACTGGTAAGAAGACTGAACCTCAGCACTCATCTTCTCATGATCAAGTCTATCACGCTCCTTTTTGTCTTCTCTCTCTCTTTCTAACTGTCTTTCTTGGATTTCTCTCTCAGTTCTCTCTCTCTCCTTTTTCTCTTCTCTTTCGATTCTCTCTCTCTCCTTTTCTTCTTCTCTTTCGATTCTCTCTCTCTCCTTTTCAATTCTTTCTTGGATTTTAGCACTAATGAAAGATTCTAAATTTTTCCCTGTTATTCCTAACTTACTTCCAGCGTTCATCCAAAACTGGTATTCCTCCATATTTGCAAGAATAACTTAAACTACCAGGGGGAAATGAAACGGGTATTAAAGAAAATGGAGGGTTCAATTCCTGCTCTGCTCTAACTGTAAATAAATCAGAGGGCTCGATCCCTACTTCAATTAAACAATATGTATTAATTAAAACGAAGGGTTCTATGCCGGCTCCGAGCAAACAGTAAGTAGAATGGAGTCACTTGACCATCCAAACTTCTCACCAACAAATCAAGAGTGTCCTATGACAGTTCCCTTGATATAATAAAGAGCTCAATGAAACAAATTGTCACTGGAAAATCTCGGGTCCCTAGAGTCTAATCCTCCAAAGTGTTTCAAGCTCTAACAAAAAGGTGGGAGAATTAAATATTATATCCTGCCTGACTTGACTTACAATAAATTGAGACTATAACAATCACCAAATCTTTTAAATACCTGTACTGTAGTCCTACCATAGAGAATGATTACTCATGGCTGGTGGTAACCGTGTGTGGTATGCGGCGTTGAAGTTCCAATGGTAGATTCGAGATGGAATTGAATCTTGATTCAGTAGAGTTGATCCTGGCAAGGTCGCCACTTGTGAAGGCTTACTCAGCCCTGTAACAACTTCAGACAGTATTACCAAGGCTGGCTCCTCCTCAGGAAAATTAATGAATAGAAAAAGAAATAATAACAGACAAACATAAACACTTTATTATATAGAAAATATGAAATATACAACACTTAAATATGAAATACTGATCCTACATTAAAGAAAATGAAAAATTAAAAATATAAATGATATCTGAATTCAACGCTAAAAACTTGGGTGTCTGGTGTTGGTGACACTGCGTATTGTTGCAATAGAAGCCGTTGCTGATGATGTGGGGGGAGGGTTGCAGTTGTTGGTGACAACCCACTGGCTCGTTCTAGTGGCCGTAAGTAATCTTTCCCAATGACAGGAGATCAGGTTCTTGACCGCTGTAATGATGAGGGGTTATGTCCTGATTCTTCATACAAGTGCACAGGCAAGTAAATCCAATATGGGACGTCTCCAGGACGTTAGTCCGTCTCCTTCAGTTTTTCTCGTTGATTGACAGGTGACCCTCTCTGTCATCCAAGCTGAAAAGATAGACAGGTTACCCACTGCTTAAATAATCACTCTCCATGATAAGTACAATACCTAAAAGATGTGGTGATTATTACAGAAGTCAACTTAGAGCAAGGCTGAAAAGACTAAGTTTATTATTGGTCCAAAGTGAAGCTTTCAACCAATAAATCCACTAGAATACAAGGCAGGCATGTACTTACAGTAGTGCTGGGAGCTGTGAGTCTAGTGATTACTGTTTGGACCAGAGCCCCACACGTCACCTTTCGGGGAGGGGGAAGAAGGAGGGGAAGGGATAGCGGGAGCTAGACTGACCCTACCTTAACAAGCAGCCGGCAGTCAAACTATCACTTTAGGGGTGGGGGAAAAAAGGCGGGAATAGCGGGAGCTTGACTTACCCTACCTTAACAAGTAGCCGGCAATGAAACTATCACTTTCGGGGAGGGGAAAAAAAGGCGGGAATAGCGGGAGCTTGACTTACGCTACCTTAACAAGTAGCCGGCAATGAAACTGTTGTTATTATATACTCCCTCGCTACTCCTATCTGTTGAACTTTTCCCTCACATAAATATACAGAATAGGTGTGTAACTCGCAGAATATATAACAACAGGTGTGTAATTCTCAGTATATACATCAACAGGATTTCGCCGCTTGACCAGAGCAGAGTGCGGACGTGTGACTACTGCCCTCTGCTGGCCATTGGAGGAGACTTATATTTTCACAACATGGCGCAGTCTGTGAGAAGGCGTGTGCACACGGTGTGCCTTGAATTGGTGTGTGGTGCAATAACGCCTCAGTCTGCACAAGTGCTTTTACCGCAAATTATCCGTGAACAAAGATACTCAATAGGCGTCCTCCTCGACAGAGAGGCACAGTTCGTCAGATCCAATTGCATGATGGGTCTCTTCTAGAATATGTAAGCAGATACAGGTATCTAGGCTTTGAGGTTCCACTACTTGGACCTGTTGTAACAAGACTTTGTCGCCAATACAAAGAATGACTAAGAGCACTTAGAGTTGTGGCAGGGCTTCACCCTTCATTGTAGGAGTGCCAGCAGTCACCGGCTCTTCAACACGCAAGTTATACCTTTGTATCAATCAAATCACATATTACTCGGGTAGATAATTTCCAGTAGATCCTTCATGTGTTAGCTCAAATCACCGACCAGTATGGTTTAAATAAGTGACCCACTGATCAGATCAGATAGACTGGTCCGAACCCTTGACTGGTCCGAACCCTTGACTGGTCCGAACCCTTGACTGGTCCGAACCCTGGACTGGTTTCAAACGGTTTCGTTGTGCACCACCTAGCAGGTTATTAATAGAATATTCAAGAGGTTGCTAGTAGAATTGCAGTAAATCAACCATTCAAATCATTATGAAGCTGTGTGTAGTCTGTGGTCAGTCAAACAAACGGGCTTCCACATGCATAAATTGTCATTTCTGTGGAAATTGGTGTCACGCCCCTTGTGCAGATATCCAAGAACTAGCTACAAGCAGTATTAAAACAGGGAAGTGTTTTTGGGTATGCCCAAATGAGATAAATCTGTGGACTAAAATCACAAGGGTATTAAAAGAGGTCAACATCAAAGCTGCTTTCATAGAAAACCTGGAAGCTTTCTACAACAGATGGGAACATAAAAAGTCCGGGCTGAATGGTACTGCCCTTGATACTGGCCATGTAGTCAGAAACTGTAAGGCTGGAGATGATGTCCTGGTAGTCAGTAAATGGGGGGCTCATAGTGCTGTCCTGGGAGACAGTAATGGGGAAGCTGGAGGTGCTGTCCTGGGAGACAGTAATGGTGAAGCTGGAGGTGCTGTCCTGGGAGACAGTAATGGTGAAGCTGGAGATGCTGTCCTGGGAGACAGTAATGGGGAAGCTGGAGATGCTGTCCTGGGAGACAGTAATGGTGAAGCTGGAGATTTTGTCCAGGTAGTCGGGAATTATACGCAGGAAGGAATACATATAAATGACCTCATAGGGGACAGGAGCCATAGTAGGGAAACAAGTGTAGTCAAAGATAAGATAAAACC
The DNA here is from genome assembly GCF_026875155.1 of Cherax quadricarinatus. Classification (NCBI taxonomy): domain Eukaryota; kingdom Metazoa; phylum Arthropoda; class Malacostraca; order Decapoda; family Parastacidae; genus Cherax; species Cherax quadricarinatus. The sequence goes on along the minus strand of NW_026471108.1, from coordinate 5,420 downwards.
AATATTGCAAACTAGAAATACCGCAGGAAATAGCAAACAAGAGGACTCCACTAGCAATAGTGAGGATATATTACCAAAAACAACTGGTGGGAGCTCCATTGTTGGTGCTAGGGAGGATAGAAGTAAGACAGGGAAACATGCACCAACAGGGAATACAGTCACAGAAACCCAAGGCAAACGGAAACCAAGCCTGTGCACATACTATGCACTCGGTATCTGCTGGCATGGGAAATCTGGAAAAACAGATGGGACGTGCAACTATGACCACCCTAGGAAATGCCATGCCCATATGACAACAGGAAAATGCAAACTCCCTTCCTGTAAGCTTTTTCACCCTGAACTGTGTACCTCTTCAGTACAGGAAAGACTGTGCTATAACTTAAATTGCCAGGCATACCATCTAAAGGGGACAAAAAGATACAAAACATCCAGGCCATGGGAAAACCTGGGTAGCCACAGCCACTCAAGAGGGAGAGGTTTTTTAGTGCCAGGAAGGAAAAAAAACTGGCAGGAAATGGCAGAAATCGTACACCAAATCCAGTCATTCCTGGAGTGGAACCACAGTCGATGGCCTCCACTCCAAACCAACAGATACAGATACTAATGCCGGAAAAAAAATCCCCCCAGTACCAACAATACCACCAGTCCGATAACATTCTTCTTTGCAAATATACAGGGTCTAAAGCCAGCAACAAACAACAAAATACCTTTCATCCGTGGACTGCTTGCAGAGGCAAAGGCAATGTTCGCGGCTTTCACTGAGACCCACATAAAGGATCACTTGGACAACGAAATATGGATCCCAGGTTACAACCTATACAGATGTGACAGAGTGAACAGGCAAAAGGGGGGGGTTGGCCTGTACATTGCAGAGTCACTTGTTTGCACAGAACTGCTAAATGCCTCAAATGATGTAGTGGAAGTTTTAGCAGTAAAGGTCGAGAACCAAAACCTAGTCATTGTGATAGTCTACAAGCCTCCGGATGCAACATCCAAGCAATTCCAGGAACAGCTGTTAAAAATTGACCACTGTCTGGAAAACCTTCCAGCTCCTGCACCCAACATCTTGCTCCTGGGGGATTTCAACTTAAGGCACCTAAAATGGAGGAATATAGCAAATAATATTGTTGCAGTAATAACACCAGGAGGCAGCTCTGATGAAAACTCACACTCACGCGAGCTTTTAAATCTCTGCACAAAATTCAATTTAAACCAGCAAATAATAGAGCCTACTAGACTGGAGAATACACTAGACCTCATCTTCACTAACAATGATGATCTGATAAGAAATATCACCATATCAAAAACAATATACTCAGATCACAACATAATTGAGGTTCAGTCATGTTTGCGCGGAGCCCCAGACCGACATAATGAGATTAGTCACGAGGGAGCATTCACAAAATTCAACTTCAATAACAAAAACATAAAGTGGGACCAAGTAAACCAAGTCCTAACCGATATAAGCTGGGAAGATATACTAAGCAACACAGACCCCAACTTATGCCTAGAACAGATTAACTCGGCACTCGATGTATGCACAAGGCTTATTCCTCTAAGAAAAAGGAGGAGTAGATGTAAAACAGAAAGAGACAGGCGCTCCCTTTACAGGCGACGGAAAAGAATAACAGAGCGGCTAAAAGAGGTCAATATATCTGAAATGCATAGGGAGACACTGGTCAGAGAAATAGCAAGCATCGAACTTAAGCTAAAAGAATCCTTTAGGAGTCAGGAATCGCGGGAAGAACTAAAAGCCATAAATGAAATCGAAAGAAACCCAAAGTATTTCTTCTCCTATGCCAAATCAAAATCGAGAACAACGTCCAGTATTGGGCCCCTACTTAAACAAGATGGGTCCTACACAGATGACAGCAAGGAAATGAGTGAGCTACTCAAGTCCCAATATGACTCAGTTTTTAGCAAGCCGCTAACCAGACTGAGAGTCGAAGATCAAAATGAATTTTTTATGAGAGAGCCACAAAATTTGATTAACACAAGCCTATCCGATGTTATCCTGACGCCAAATGACTTCGAACAGGCGATAAATGACATGCCCATGCACTCTGCCCCAGGGCCAGACTCATGGAACTCTGTGTTCATCAAGAACTGCAAGAAGCCCTTATCACGAGCCTTTTCCATCCTATGGAGAGGGAGCATGGACACGGGGGTCGTCCCACAGTTACTAAAAACAACAGACATAGCCCCACTCCACAAAGGGGGCAGTAAAGCAACAGCAAAGAACTACAGACCAATAGCACTAACATCCCATATCATAAAAATCTTTGAAAGGGTCCTAAGAAGCAAGATCACCACACATCTAGAAACCCATCAGTTACACAACCCAGGGCAACATGGGTTTAGAACAGGTCGCTCCTGTCTGTCTCAACTATTGGACCACTACGACAAGGTCCTAAATGCACTAGAAGACAAAAAGAATGCAGATGTAATATATACAGACTTTGCAAAAGCCTTCGACAAGTGTGACCATGGCGTAATAGCGCACAAAATGCGTGCTAAAGGAATAACAGGAAAAGTCGGTCGATGGATCTATAATTTCCTCACTAACAGAACACAGAGAGTAGTCGTCAACAGAGTAAAGTCCGAGGCAGCTACGGTGAAAAGCTCTGTTCCACAAGGCACAGTACTCGCTCCCATCTTTGTTCCTCATCCTTATATCCGACATAGACAAGGATGTCAGCCACAGCACCGTGTCTTCCTTTGCAGATGACACCCGAATCTGCATGACAGTGTCTTCCATTGCAGACACTGCAAAGCTCCCGGCAGACATCAACCAAATCTTTCAGTGGGCTGCAGAAAACAATATGAAGTTCAACGATGAGAAATTTCAATTACTCAGATATGGTAAACATGAGGAAATTAATCTTCATCAGAGTACAAAACAAATTCTGGCCACAAAATAGAGCGAAACACCAACGTCAAAGACCTGGGAGTGATCATGTCGGAGGATCTCACCTTCAAGGACCATAACATTGTATCAATCGCATCTGCTAGAAAAATGACAGGATGGATAATGAGAACCTTCAAAACTAGGAGGCCAAGCCCATGATGACACTCTTCAGGTCACTTGTTCTATCTAGGCTGGAATATTGCTGCACACTAACAGCACCTTTCAAGGCAGGTGAAATTGCCGACCTAGAAAATGTACAGAGAACTTTCACGGCGCGCATAACGGAGATAAAACACCTCAATTATTGGGAGCGCTTGATGGTTCCTAAACCTGTATTCCCTGGAATGCAGGAGGGAGAGATACATGATTATATACACCTGGAAAATCCTAGAGGGACTAGTACCGAACTTGCACACGAAAATCACTCACTACGAAAGCAAAAGACTTGGCAGACGATGCACCATCCCCCCAATGAAAAGCAGGGGTGTCACTAGCACGTTAAGAGACCATACAATAAGTGTCAGGGGCCCGAGACTGTTCAACTGCCTCCCAGCACACATAAGGGGGATTACCAACAGACCCCTGGCAGTCTTCAAGCTGGCACTGGACAAGCACCTAAAGTCAGTTCCGGATCAGCCGGGCTGTGGCTCGTATGTTGGTTTGCGTGCAGCCAGCAGCAACAGCCTGGTTGATCAGGCTCTGATCCACCAGGAGGCCTGGTCTCAGACCGGGCCGCGGGGGCGTTGACCCCCGGAACTCTCTCCAGGTAAACTCCAGGTATGGTGCTAATGTTAAAATTGTGAAAATGATGTATCTTGCTTATATTAGATCATTGGTTGATTATGCTGCGCCACTACTTGCTCTTGTGTCTGACTGGAAGCTTGGAGGGCTGGAAAAACTGCAGAACGAAGCAATGAGGATCATCCTAGGATGCCCTCGTACTGCAAAAATTTTAAATATGCAAAAAGAACTTGATATTCCAAGCATCAGAGATCGTGTTACTGAAAGAAATATCCTAATTGGGGTTAATATGCTCAGGCAAGCTCATTCAAACCCCTGCACAGAAGCCCTCCAAACTTTCCTCAGCACTGGTGAACACTCCTCCAGATGGATCGAAAAGACTGGAACCGACCTCCGCATGAATCAGATACATGATCTATGTCAAGTAAGGCAACAGCGGCACTTCTCCGCTCCATGGAATATTACCCCATTCCAAACTCCCTTCCCTCCATTTCCCCCAAAAACTACTTTTAAATCACAACCAAAACTTGCCTTGAACCCAAAACTGAGGCCAAAAGCTGTATTGCCTTCCCAAATGTTCGCAATTACTAAAAACCCCACATTTGCAGATGACACTACATACGTTTCTTCACCCGAGCCCAGTCACGCTCCCAATACTGAAATACCGAATTACAGAAAATATTCCCTGGTGAGGACTAAAAAATTCCAAAAACATTGAAAAAACCTACTTCATTCAGTTTGGTAACAGGTCGGGTGCCCTCTTAACAAAAATGTAAAGGATCCCCTTTTCAAAAAACTAAAGGGGGAAAAATTCTTAGGAATCCCCCTTGTAAAGACTAAAAAATTAAAAACACATATACATAAATTTTTAAAAAAATTTCCAAGTGTAGGATACTATCGAAGATACGGTACTATGTTCCACATCAGCCCCCTGGCCCCATATCATCTCTTTTTACCCCCATTCACCTATGGGGAAATTTTTTGCTTGGGGCCCCAAAAAATTAACCCTTCAACCACTAAATTTCCCCAAAAAAAAGGTGCAGTTAGAATGTAAAAAAATTCTCATACAGGCAGCCACTCCACAAAAATTCAATTCACTAAACCCACTCCCAACAAACATCCTCTTATTAATGACCCATTACATAATAGAAAACTTAAATCTGATATTAAACCCTCCCCTCAAAAAATCTCCTTGCAACCCCAAAGAACACATGACCCTAACCAAGCACAGATCACTCTTTGATGTTTCCCCGTGTCCCTTCCACACTATGCAAAAAACTCAATGCAATAAAAGGCCCCAAAAACTGGAATTCATTCCCGTAAATATAAAAAAAAACCAACCTGTTTATAAATTCAAGTCTCTTTTCAAAGATTATTACTCACCAAAACCAAATAAATACTGAATAATGAACATTTTTAAAAATTTTATTTAAAAGTTTTCACAATTTTATCCTAAAGTTAAAACCCAAAAACCCAATCTAATTTATTATTTTTTAAAAACACTACCCAACAGAATCTATTAAAAAGAATGCAACCCTAGACCTGTCTTTGTAATACTCACTTGTGCTTTTTAGTTTCTGTTTTCTTAAAGTTTTTTCATGATTTATCATTGCTTAGTAGCAGGCCGTTAGTCCTTGTGGTTAGCGCTTCTTTTTTATTATAAAAAATAATAATAACATTGCTTAGTTATCTTAAGTTTAAATTTTAAACCAGCCCCTAATGCTTTCTAGTATAAGTGGCTTTGGCATACGCTTTTCGTTTTTTTTTGTAC
>NW_026471107.1:0-11579 GCF_026875155.1 Cherax quadricarinatus | reverse complement strand
AAAGGAAAAAATTTAAGACCATTTATTACCTGTAAATAAAGATTTAATTAAGTTGTGTATATGAGAGAAACACTGCTACAAAACGGGTTTTTTTCCCTGGTGAAAACCCAATTTGGGCCCTGTGTAGAGCTGTGGCTAGTAGGTTAAAGCTCTACACAGAGTAAAAACGTTGCCCCGTTAAAAACGTTTGTTTTGAAACCTCTGGCTCTTGTCTTCATGTGCAAAAAATGGTATATAATACCGACAAGATGAAATTAAGACACATTTTGCAACATCTGGGTATCTTTATTGTAGACGTTTCGCCCTCCCAGTGGCTTTATCAATACAAATTCCAGGACATAACTTGAAGACAGTAGAACTATGTACAGAAGATGAGGTAACAGTCCCTCAACCTTGGAGTAGGTGTATTGAAAAAAGCCACTGGAGGGCGAAACGTCTACAATAAAGATACCCAGATGTTGCACATGTCTCTTAATTCCTCTTGTCTTCATGTTTGTCAAGAATACTCAATTTTCTCCAATAAAACGAAAGTTTGTTGGTGTTTTTTAGCTTCTAACAAATAAAATAACTTTGATCTATATACATTAACTAAAAATTTTGGGCATTATTTTAAATAATCTTGTGCAGTCTTCTACATTAGAATTATGCAAATTCCAGCGACGTGTCTTATAACGCTAAAAAATAATCAGTAACTGAAAATTATTAATGATAAATAATCCTCCCTTCCTTTGATGAAATTTTTTTATGATTCCTTGATAATGTGAAAAGTCACGAAAGCGCTTGGAATTTCACTCTTTCTTTCACAGTGGTTGTTTTGCATATAATTGTGAATGATGTCCCGGGAAGATAAAAATTTAATCGTATAGTACATTGAGAGACATCACAGTAAGTGCCCGGGGGGCCCCCGACTGTTCAATTGCTTCCAAGCATACTTTAGGGGATACCAATAACCCCTGGCTGTCTTCAAGAAGGCCCCTGGACAGGCACCTAAAGTCAGTACCTGACCAACCAGGCTGTGGTTCGTACGTCAGCTTGCGTGCGGCCAGCGGGTAGACCCTTTTTGATAAACCCCTTTTTCCCCCCACGGGGGCCTGGTCTCGGGACCGGGCCGCAGGGGCGTTGCCCCCCCGAAACCCTCTCCGGGTAAACTCCAGGTATGAGTAAGATGGTCAGGAAAAAAATTATTTTATTTTTTGTGACCAGTGAAACACGATAGGTCTACAAGAGGGAAAAACTGGCAAAAGGGCCTACTGGCCCTTTAAAAAGGAAAGGGTCCTTATCAATAACCTCTCCCCAAAAGCTACCCAAGCGCCCCAAAAAAGCTACCCAAGCATGATGGTAAAACTTTGGGCTCAAAACCCAAAAAGTCCCCGGGTTAAACCCCTGGGAAAAGGGTTTGAAACTTTAGGGTAATTCTTTTTTTACACCTGCTGCCTTTGTTCGTATGTTAATTAATGGGTTTACCTGAGAGTTAGTTGACTGTTGTGGGTGGCATCCGGGGAGGAAGATTTATATCTTTTTTCTTTGGAAAGGAGCCACAGTGACTGACTTTTTTTTGGTTTTTACCCCGGGGTTATGAATTTAAAATAAACTTTTTCTTTCTTCTTCTTTTTCTTTTTCTTCTTCTTCTTCTTCTTCTTTTTCTTTTTCTTATTCTTATTATTCTTTTTTCTTTTTCCCCTTTTTCTTCAGGCAAACTTTTATTTACCTATTTCTCTCGCTCCAGGAATTTTCCCCTTTTTTTTTCCATTTTTTCCCCTTTTTTCCCTCTTCCCCCTTCGCCCTTCTTACCCCTAGATTTTAAACAAAATAATTCTTAAGCAGGTAGACTTAGTGTTTTTTTCCCAAAAGACAGACTCAGTATGGATTTTCCGGCCCTCTGCTGTCTCTCTTTGTACCTCTCCCCCTCCTCTCTCTCCCTCCCCCCTCATACTGCACCACCCCCCACCACCACCACCCCCAAACCACCAACCCCCACCCACCACCACCACCACCCCCACCACCACCCCCACAAGGCTTATTTTAACCCCATTTGGGAGAACATATTGTTTGGTTTATCATTAAGGGAAAAGGATGAGGGGGTTCCCCCCCTTCTCTCTCTCTCCCGTCAACACGTTTTTTTCCCCACACTTTCCATTAAAATCTTTGAATTTTCCCGGGAAAGATAGACACAAATGTTTGAATAATGCGATCCTTTTTTAAACAACGTTTCCCCCACACAGTTGGCTTTACCCATCAAAACGGGAATCTGTTTGTGACCGATTTCCCCTTTATGGGTTTAAACGTGGGCCCAATAAAGGATCTTTATTATGCTAAAATTTGTTTATTTTTCCATTTTTAAATAGGATCCCAATGGAAAAAAGGTCATTTGATTTTTTGGGTCTTTCCCGGGTTTTGTGAACAATAAAGGGTATAAAATACCGACAGGTTGTTAGGTAAGCCCACAAAATGAAAACTTTAGGTATCTTTTTAAATTTTGAAAAAGTTTCGCCTAACATAGACGAAAAAGTTTCAGACTTGGAACAATGCCTTTTCCAGACTGAGGGAAATGACCACCTCAAAAATTCAAGGGTGATGGACTGATTACATCGTCTTGGGAAGTCCCCTTTTCTTTTTATCAACTTTTTTGTTCTCGACTGAAGAAGCCTACTGTGTGGCGAAACGTTTTTATAATAAAATACCTAACTGTTGCATAGTGTCGTTACCCCAACATCCCAAAGGGTTTTTACACATATGGGTGCTATTATGAAATCTAAGTAACTATATTTGTGTTACCGAGAAACTTACTTTTGTTAGGTTTTGCCGGTATTGCCTCGGGTTTTTTCCCCTTTATCCGGGTATCCATCGGTCGGTTTTTATACCCTGTACCCCATCGTGAATATTGTACCTGTGCCAAGCGTTCCCTCCCTTTGTTTGGGTTTTAAAATTTTTATTATGCACCCCATACCCATCCTGTGGGCGGTAGTCAAAAGATTACAGAGGGACATAATTGGTTTCCCGGGGCTGGACTCCAAAGTTTTGATAGCTGAGGGAAGTTACAGAGGTAAAGAACTCACAATTTACAAAAAGGGAATGAACTCCCCAATTTACAAAGGTAATGAACTCACAATTTTTAAAAAGGGAATGAAATCCGGTAATTTTGGTCACAATCAGGGCCCAAATTACAAAGGTATTTAAAAGAAAACAGAGGTACGTAATGGGTCCAGGGAAAGGGCCCCCAAAATTTTGATAGCTGAACTAGGGACAAAAGGGGAATGAGCTCCCCAAGTTAAAAAAGGTAATGAAATTTTGTAGAATGGTTACTTACGTTTTAATTTTTTACAATCATGAACAAAATTTTTAGAGTAATGAGGGAATTCACACTTTTTATCTTCGCTATTTTTTGTAAGTTAGCTAGTGGTCCCATGGGCCCAAAAGCGGGCGGTCTGGGTTTTGGGGACTCTGATCGGGGGTTCTAACCCCACCCATGGTATGGTTTGTTTTTTTTAAGTTGGGGGGGTTAGATGGATTTTTGGTTAAATTAAAAATTTGGTTGGTTGTATTAAGATACATAAACCCCCTTAAAAACCCCTTTAAAGGGTCCAAACGTAGAAAACGTTTTTTAAAATTTTTGAAAGTAGTAAAAAAAACGTAATTTTTTTTTTTTTTTTTTACTTTGAAAACGGTAAAAAAATTTTGATTACTTTTTTTTGTTATTTTTGAAAATACGGGGCCCCCCCGCATAACGATCACCTCCAATGCGCCAATTATTAATGTCAGGGGACCCCCTTTAAAAACGAATTTTTTCCCCAAAATGTTCAGTCCAGACTGACCGAATTTGTTCCCATAAGAAAATTGGAATAGTTTAGTCCTTTTCAGACCCCCAAAATACACGTACAAACCACTTACATAAATACACTTACTAATTGGTCGCTTTTGGGGGTGTCTTTTTTGGGGGCCCACTGTATTTAAAAAGTGCGTTTGTACGGTATTTTTGGGGTCTGAAGGGACAATCTACTTCCAATATTCCTTAGGGGAACAAATTCGTCAGTACGGGCACCTGAACATATTTCGGATAAAAAAATATCGTTAACCGGGGGGTCCACTGAATATAAAAAAAAAAAAAACGTAGAAACTTTTGGACCTACCATTGAACGTAGATCTCTTGGACAGTTTAAGGGGTTAATAGTTTTTTTTAAACAAAGCGAAATTAAAACAGCGATCCGTGTAAGTTGGCAAAGCTGGTGTTGAATGTAACCAAAAACTTTCATATTACACGAGTACGACTTTTTGTGTCAATTAGATGATTTTGACACGGAAGTGGCTAGTTTATTGTGTCCCTCAAAACCATCCGTGGTGGAGGGGCTATTTTATTGGTACCCAATCCATCTGTGGAGGGTAGGGATTTATTGTGTACCTATATCCATCCTTAAGGGTAGGGGGCAGTTTATTGTGACCTCTACCATCCTTTGGATGGTATTGGCTAGTTTATTGTGTACCTCATATCCATCCTGTAATGGAGGGCATTTATTGTGTACCTATACCATCCTGTAAGGTAGTGGCAGTTTATTGGGACCCATATCCACCCTGTGGGGGTGTGGCTAGTTTATTGTGTACCTCATATCCACCTGTGGGGGTATGCTTTTTTTTTGTACCTCATACCCCCTGTATGGGTGGCTAGTTTATTGTGTACCTCAAAACCACCTGTAATGTAGTGGCTAGTTTAAATGTGTCCTCAAAATCCATCCGAGATGGTATGGCTATTTTATTGGTACCTCATATCCACCCGTAATGGTTGGCTAGTTTATGTGTCCTCATATCCTCCTGTGGATGGTATGGCTAGTTTATTGGTACCTCATACCACCCTTGGGGATGGCGGGCAGTTTATTGTGTCCCTCATACCCCACCCTGTGGTTTTAGGGGTTAGTTTATTGTGTCCCTCATATCCTCCTGTGGAGGTAGTGGCTAGTTTATTGTGACCTCATATCCATCCTGGGGTGGTAGGGGCTAGTTTATTTGGTCCCTCACTCCATCCTGGGGGATGTAGGGGGCTAGTTTTTGTGTACCTCATACCATCCCCTGGGGATGGTAGGGCTAGTTTTTTGTTCCCATATCCATCCTGGGGGATGGTAGTGGAGTTTTTGTTACCTCATATCCACCCTGTGGAGGGAGGACTGTTTATTGTGTACCCTATCCCCGTGGATGGGTGCTATTTATTTTGTACCTCTACCCATCCTGTGGAGGGTAGTGCTAGTTTATTGGTACTTCAATCCATCCGGGGGATGGTAGGGGCTTTTTTATTGGCACCTCATATCCATCCTGTGGAGGGTTGGCTAGTTTTTGTGAAACTCTATCCATCCTGGGTGGAAGGGGCTTTTTTATTGGTACCTCATATCCATCCTGGGATGGAATGGCTAGTTTATTTGTACCTCATTCCACCCGTGGAGGGTAGTGGCTATTATATTGTGTACCTCATACCACCCTGTGGAGGGTAGTGGCTAGTTTTTTGTGTACCTCAACCATTCCGGGAGGGTAGGGGGCTAGTTTATTGTGTACCATATCCACCCTGGGATGTATGGCAGTATATTGTGTACCCATATCCATCCTGGGAGGGTAGGGGCTAGTTTATTGTGTACCTCATATCCACCCTGGGGATGGAAAAGGCTGTTTTTTGTGTACCTCTACCATCCTGGGATGGTAGGGGCTAATTTTTGTGTACTTCATATCCATCCTGTGATGGTATGGCTTTTAAATTTGTACCTCATATCCATCCTGTGGATGGAGTGGCTATTTATTGTGTACCTCTAACACCTGTGGATGGAGGGGCTTTTTTTGTTACCTCATACCACCGTGGATGGAGTGCTAGTATATTTGTCCTCATATCCACCTGTGGATGGTATGGCTATTTTATTGTGTACCTCATATCCATCCTGTGGATGGTAGGGGCTATTTATTGTGTACCTATATCCATCCTGTGGATGTAGTGGCTAGTTTTTGGGTACCTCATACCATCCTGTGGAGGGATACAGTTTTTGTGCACCTCATTCAATCCTGTGGATGGAGTAGCAGTTTATTTGCACCTCATATCTCCCCTGGGGATGGGTACGAGAGCAAAGGTACAAAAAAGGGCCTGGAATGGGCCTCAAAATAATAAACAGAGTACATCTGGATTATATCTACATTCACTTATCTATTACGCAAATTTGGGAAAATTTGCTTAATTATTGTTATTTTATATAAAGATTGTTGACATGGGGCAGTCCCGGGGGAGAGCGGCTCTAGTACTGATCTGTCCCCTGGTAAGCATTACTTTATTGGGGTACGGGTACACAAAAAATGCATTTTACACAAATTAAACATACAAAGTAAAATACGTAAAATTACCATAAGAATAACCAGAGTGACTTTGCAATGGCCAAGTCGGACCGAAACGTCGCGTAACTTCTCTCTTTATTGGGGGGTTATTTGTGTATCGTTCCAGTCACGGTATTGGCCTTTTTGTTATTTAAAAACTCGAGCTTAGGGAAATGACTTAATCCATTGCTGGGTAAAAACACGTTTTACAGAGTGTTAAAGGCCCACGATGGTAACTATTTTTTAAGTTAAACGCCTTTGGGCCCTACTGTCCGTTTGGGTATTGTCGTTTTTTTGTGGGGGGGGGGGGCAAAATTTATTATTTTTTTGAGATTATAAGTGTATTTCTTCTGTGGGAACCAGAATCATTAAATGGTTGGAGATGAGTTAAAAGGGGGATAAGTGTATAGCTATTTTTTAACAAATATTTTGCTTGTTCCCCGAGGTAGGGTTGCTTTTTTGGGGAAAAAAAAGACGTAGAGGTGGTTAGTGTGTAAAGGGTTTAGAAACCCTTTATATCCTGACTTTTTCCCCTGGTGGGGCAGCAGATGCAGCAGCTATCACACCCACTAGAAGGCCTTTTAAAACACACCCTTCCTCCCCAAATCTATAACCAAAAGACTGAAGGGCGTGTATCATTTACCCCGCTGCAATAGTTCCATTCCACCACCAGATTTTACTTTTCCGTCCCGTGGAACACCTCACAACTAGCACTGTGAGGGGAAATAATAATCACACATTGGTCTGAGCTTGCTACCATCTGCAGCCATAAGATGCCATCCCCCCGAGCCCCTTTGAGGGGGGGTAGATGGCAACCCGAGGCCTAGCTTTTCCTACGACCCCGTGAGGGCGGGAATGGGGCTAGGCCCGGGACACTTGGTCCCAAAGATGAGGAGGACTGTACCTCCTCCCATGGGGGACTTAATTCTCGAGACCCTCCCCAGAAGGGAGCCAAGGCCGGTCACCACTACTTTGGGAAAAAACCCCGGGGCCCGGGGGAAAACCTGGGGGTTTTTCCGGGACAACGCCCCCCCGGCCCGGTCCATGACCAGGGCCTCCCCCCAGGATCAGGGCCCGATAACTAGGCTGTTCCTGGGCCGCACGCAGCCAACGTACGAGCCACAGCCCGGCTGATCCGGCACGACTTTAGGTATCTGTCCACTCTCTCTTGAAACAGCCAGGGGTTTATTTGGGAATTCCCCTAATCTTGGGGGGCTGTTGAACAGTCTTTTGGGCCCCCGGGCACTTTTGGTTTTTTCTTAGTGTACCGGCGAAAAAAAAAAAAATAATAATAATCTTTTTTTGCAAGATATGATATAACTTTCTGGGTGAGTTCGGGGGTCAACGCCCCGCGGCCGGTCTGTGACCAGGCCTCCTTAGGTAGTGTCCCAGGATGGGGACCCACACCAGTCACTAACACCCGGTACCCATTTTACTGATGGGGAATAGACAACAGGGAAAAAAACACGTCCAATGTTTTTACTCTGGCTGGGAATCGAACCCAGGCCCTAAAGTGTGAAGCCAGACGTTAACCACCAGGCCACCAGAGCAGTGTTTTTAAAATTAACAAATGGGGGAAAAAGGAACTAAAACTTTTCAAAATCATTTTTGACAACTCATCACAGGCATTTTTTCAAAGAAAAGGAAAAAAACATTGACCTTGCTTACTAAAGCTCCCGGGATTGGGTAATTTTGGGGTGTTTCTTATACTGCTGAGCCGCTAAGACCCCCCTCAAAAAGGTTCCTTGATGTTGGTGAGGGGGTCTTTATCTAGGGAATTGGGGTTTTTTTCCAGTTCCTGAATTTTAAACCCGATTTCCTTCCACACCCCCCCCCAGGGGGTTGTAAAATCTTTCGGGTTTTTTGCGCTTCCCCCTTTATTAATAATAAAAAAAAAATAATCTGTGAAAAAAAAAGGGACTTTGGGCCATTGACTTTGTCAATGGTCCAATCGGCCCCAAACGTCGTCGTAAGCTTCCTCTTTTTTGGCGGGTTTTTTTTTGTGAATAATAATTGGCAAGACCTATATACATTTTTTTCCCCACCATGACACTGAATGGGTCCCCAGCCATTACTCACGAAACCTTAATGACACGATTGCAAAAGAACCATACCCCGGGTGGGGTTGAACTCGCGATCAGAGACTCTCTGATCGCGGGTTCTAACCCCCCCCAAAGCACGGTTTTTTTTTTTTCCCTAGCACTTATAAAAAACTTTTGCCAACAAGTTTAAATTTTGACGGGGGAACTTTTACCTCCCAGATTTTATCATTAAGGGGAAGCCTAAACCCCTAGGATTATCACGCCCCCGCTTATAGCCCTTGTGGCTTAGCGTTCTTTTTTTATTTTAAAATAATAAAATAACAGGCCCCCGCGAGGGGGGTGTGGAAGGCATTCAGGCTTAATTTCGGGAACTGGAGCACAGATCCAATTCCCCCAAATCAAAAGCCCCACACCAAAATCAAGGGGGCCTTCCCCAGGGGGTTTACCTCCGAGACATCGTCAAGTAACAATGACTCACGAAATCGTAATGACACGATTGCAAACAAACCATACTCCGGCAGGGATTGAACCCGCGGCCATAGAGTCCTATGACCGCGGGTTCAATCCCGGCCGGGGGTATGGTAAGTAGCAAGTGGCCACAACTCGTGTGAGAAAGCAGCACTTTAAGTTGCACCTCTTAAAACACTTGAAATTATAACCCTTCCATAGATTAAGAACTGAACATAACCCGCACATAGGAGGCAAAAGGTTAAGACGATGTTTCGGTCCGACTTGGACCATTTATAAAGTAAATGGTCCAAGTCGGACCGAAACGTCGTGGTGAGCTACTCTCTCCTATGTGCGGGTTATTCGTGTATTGTTCCAGTCACGGTATTGTGACTTTCTGTTATTTAAAAACTGAAACCGTGGCACTGTAAGCACAGACGCACCACTACAACACTGTGAGCACAGACGCACCACTGTAACACTGTGAGCACAGACGCACCACTGTAACACTGTGAGCACAGACGCACCACTGTAACACTGTGAGCACAAACGCACCACTAACACTGTAAGCACAAACGCACCACTGTAACACTGTAAGCACAGACGCACCACTGTAACACTGTGAGCACAAACGCACCACTGTAACACTGTAAGCACAAACGCACCACTGTAACACTGTGAGCACAAACGCACCACTGTAACACTGTAAGCACAAACGCACCACTGTAACACTGTGAGCACAAACGCACCACTGTAACACTGTGAGCACAAACGCACCACTGTAACACTGTAAGCACAGACGCACCACTGTAACACTGTGAGCACAAACGCACCACTGTAACACTGTAAGCACAAACGCACCACTGTAACACTGTGAGCACAAACGCACCACTGTAACACAGTAAGCACAAACGCACCACTGTAACACTGTGAGCACAAACGCACCACTGTAACACAGTAAGCACAAACGCACCACTGTAACACTGTGAGCACAAACGCACCACTGTAACACTGTGAGCACAAACGCACCACTGTAACACTGTAAGCACAGACGCACCACTGTAACACTGTGAGCACAAACGCACCACTGTAACACTGTAAGCACAAACGCACCACCGTAACACTGTGAGCACAAACGCACCACTGTAACACTGTGAGCACAAACGCACCACTGTAACACTGTAAGCACAGACGCACCACTGTAACACTGTAAGCACAAACGCACCACTGTAACACTGTAAGAACAAACGCACCACTGTAACACTGTAAGCACAGACGCACCACTGTAACACTGTAAGCACAAACGCACCACTGTAACACTGGAAGCACAAACGCACCACTGTAACACGAAGCACAAACGCACCACTGTAACACTGTAAGAACAAACGCACCACTGTAACACTGTGAGCACAAACGCACCACGGTAACACTGGAAGCACAAACGCACCACTGTAACACTGGAAGCACAAACGCACCACTGTAACACTGTAAGCACAAACGCACCACTGTAACACTGGAAGCACAGACGTACCACTGTAACACTGTAAGCACAGACGCACCACTGTAACACTGGAAGCACAGACGCACCACTGTAACACTGTAAGCACAAACGCACCACTGTAACACTGTAAGCACAGACGCACCACTGTAACACTGTAAGCACAAACGCACCACTGTAACACTGGAAGCACAAACGCACCACTGTAACACTGTAAGCACAAACGCACCACTGTAACACTGGAAGCACAAACGCACCACTGTAACACTGTAAGCACAAACGCACCACTGTAACACTGGAAGCACAACCGCACCACTGTAACACTGTAAGCACAAACGCACCACTGTAACACTGTAAGCACAGACGCACCACTGTAACACTGTAAGCACAAACGCACCACTGTAACAGTGGAAGCCAAACGCACCACTGTAAACACTGGAAGCACAAACGCACCACTGTAACACTAAGCACAAACGCACCACTGTAACACTGGAAGCACAAACGCACCACTGTAACACTGGAAGCACAAACGCACCACTGTAAGCACAAACGCACCACTGTAACACTGTAAGCACAAACGCACCACTGTAACACTGGAAGCACAAACGCACCACTGTAACACTGGAAGCACAAACGCACCACTGTAACACTGGAAGCACAAACGCACCACTGTAACACTGGAAGCACAAACGCACCACTGTAACACTGGAAGCACAAACGCACCACTGTAACACTGGAAGCACAAACGCACCACTGTAACACTGGAAGCACAAACGCACCACTGTAACACTGGAAGCACAAACGCACCACTGTAACACTGTAAGCACAAACGCACCACTGTAACACTGGAAGCACAAACGCACCACTGTAACACTGGAAGCACAGACGCACCACTGTAACACTGTAAGCACAAACGCACCACTGTAACACTGGAAGCACAAACGCACCACTGTAACACTAAGCACAAACGCACCACTGTAACACTGTAACACTGTAACAGGTGGTACTACCACACTTCTCTAAATAAAATGGTGAATATGACACTTGTGCAATATTTCTCGGTTTTCTGAAAAACTTATTCACAAATAAACTACAAAAATTATCCAAAATAACACGGTAAAACTACCACAATTCTCTAAAAAAAAAACAAACTACCAAAATTTTCTCTAAAAAAAACATTAGAACAACCACAATTCTCTAAATAAAACAGAACTCCCAAACAAAATTCTTAAATAAAACATTAGAACTACCAAAACCAA
>NW_026471106.1:0-12204 GCF_026875155.1 Cherax quadricarinatus | reverse complement strand
CACCTTCAATAGCGCTTGACTTTTTTAGTGGCTTCTCGGTCATCTTCAGTCTTTTTCTTGGTCACTTATCACTCGGTCAGTTCATTCACATATCGGTCACGTTCATTCACGTCTCAGTCACCTTCAGTAGCCTCTGGGTCACCTTCGGTCATTTTTAGAACATTTGGACGGGCCATTTTGGATAAACCTGGATAAAAATAATAGATCGTCAGGATTATCTTAGGCTCCTAAATCAACTTTAATCGTTTCCAGGATTATCTACTTTCCCTCTGTCTATCATCGTACATTTCTCCTGGAATCATCATTTTCTTTTGAAAAGTCTTGTCTGGATATTTTTTTCAGTTATGGCTTCTGGATGCTGATTAACCCCTTCACGTGCGTCTAAAGCCGGCCAGACAGGAACCTCGTCTGGTCCTGGTTTCCTGGATGATGGTTAATACTTCCATGTGCGGGCACAACCGGCCAAAAGCGGAACTTCTGGCTGTGCTCCAACTGGCTGGTCCCAGGCGGCCAGAAAAATAACACCACAAGGAGGATGCAAAGGTTGTTTTCCAGCCGAGATTAGAAAAACGTTCACCAGTGTTTGTTTATTTTAGTCTTGGAGGGTGCATTAGGACTGGTAGCTAGTGTTGGAGAGTAGGGCACCATTAGTGAGGTACTACATGGGGTCTGGGAGTGTGGGGCAGCCCTTGTGAGGTACTGCACAGAGTTTGGGGGGAGTGGACAGCCCTAGTGATGTACTAAAACGGGGTCGGGGATTGAAAGGCAGCCCTAGTGACATACTGCACGGAGTTTGGGAGAGTGGGGAAAGCCCTAGTATGCACAGTGACACACCCCTCACTTCACATAGTGAAGCAGACTAACTCTTTTTAATTTATAACAGTGAGAAGATCAAATACGGATGATGAATTAAGACACGTGTAAATCTGGGTAGCTTTATTTGTAGACCTTTCAGCAACCAGTGACTTTATCAATACAATACAGACACATACACGGAAGCCCCCGCAAAAATTGGAGTAATTAGTTCCTCAGCCTTGCAAAAATATATATAGAATACATTCTAATAATAATGTGTTTTAAAATGATCCATAGACCTTTATTAAGAAAGATGATAATTTTTGGGCAGTGCCGAAACAAAGGGCTAGTAACCCCTTCTATATATATTACTACATGAAAAAAAGAAAAACTTTAATTTTTCTTTTAGGTTGCCCTGCCTCGGTGGGAGACACCCCGGTGCGTTAAAAAAAGACAGAAGATGAGGCAATTAGTCCCTCACCCTTTGGGGACATGGTGCTCCATACCTGACTGACCTCAACTACTCAGTACCTGACTTGCCTGAAGTAGACTGTCATGTGGAAGAAGAAATATGTACAAATAGGAACAGAATTTTATTTAAAGTGTTAAAACTGTAGACAGTAAAAATATCTTTATTTCTACAAGTACATGTACAAGGTATACAGTCCTAGCTGACAGTAAAGACATACTACTATATAGAAAGTCGCTTATTAGGCCAGTTTTGTCCCAGGATGCGACCCACACCAGTCGATTAACATCCAGGTACTCATTTTACACTGATGGGTGAACAGGGACAGCAGGTGTCTTATGAAAACACGTCCCTAATGTTTTCCAGCTATCGTAAGGGTTCTTGAATGGAGATATCACAGGTTGAAAGTAGACACACTTGTAGGATGGTAGATATATTGTCAGACTGAGATGAGAGATGGAGCCCGGTGCCAAGCCTGTTCACGTCTTGTAGGTCTGCCGCCGAGTGAGAGCGGGACAGAGGAATGGGCCTCCTCGTGAGCAACCCGTGACGTCACACCAAGCCACAGGCCTACGAGGGATCTCGTGTCTAAAGCACAGGGATGATACTAATATGCTATGCTTATATAATACTGGGAATACAGGGATCAGCAACTATGCTGACAGCTCGGTCATGTTAGTATGTCGTCCGACATACACTACTATACTATAGGCTGAACAGGCAGGCGGATCTGGGCCTGATTCTATACAATAACAAATTCATATATAACTTAGAACTAATGGATGGTACAACATGATTTTAAACGTAATGGTTGTTAACGTAATCATTACAAACTATAAAAAACAAATCATTATACAATATGGATGGAATTGATCGACCGATTCTGTATTCATGCACTCTACCGGATTCTGAGGAAGAATAATTATATACAAAGAAGTGTTTAACAAAAAGGCAGATTCGGTGCACTCAAATCTAGACTGTTAATTCTCAGAATACGGAGGGAACGTGAACACGAAAATTTCTGACAAACTGTTCAGCTAATAAACAAAACACACAATTGACAAATTCATTCATCTCGGACATCTAATTATTACAGACGGTTTACACTTAAACCCAATTCTGCGAGGGTAAGGTTTACGTATGCCAGAATGGTTTCATTCTGGGAGGATTGAATTCCTCTGCAATGGCTAACACATGCCTTGACTGAGAGAGATCTGAACGAGTATCTACAAAAGATACAACTACAATCACTAGTGACTGTGGAATTACTAACTCGTCTGCTAGGAGTACTAAAACCCGACTATTCGATACAGTAATTCTTGGTCATTACAAAGTCACTAATGGGTACTGGTGCTTCACAGTAAGAATAAGCTCTTCCTGGAGCAGGAATCGAACAACACCAGAACACAAGGGATCTATTCTTTGGGCATTTTTGACATCCTTGACAGTAAATGGGGGATCTGCAGTAACTCACTAACGTTCGCGAAAATCTGCGACTACATTCGACTTGCCAGGTAAAATGTTCAAAAGTGGGATTGAATCTTGGATAGTCGGGGACCATCTGGCTAACCTTCCATAGGCTGTTTGTTCTGGAATAAAGGTAACAGTTCTTCCTTACTGGAGGAAAGAACAACTCGGTGGAGTGGATGACTCCCCCGGTTGAAAAAATTAATGCTATAACACGCAATATGAGAAAGGGGAGAACGAATCTACTATCTCAACTGCAAGCACAGGAGAAAAGAAATAAAACACGGTGAACAATGCTGATATTCAATCTGAGTCGCACACAGTGACACGGGGTATCAGCTATAAAGAACTACACTTACGTTAATATGTGAAATTTATTCGAGAAATAACTTCTTACGATGCACTGTTTTACTGTCAACTAGGATGGGATCACCACTGGAACATTAGGAACAACAACAGACAACTCTAGTGAGACCCCCTAGCTGTAACAGAGACGTCTTTCTGCTGCAGACAGAAATGTCAAAATCAACAAGAGATGGCATTACTAGTTGCAAGTAATCGTTTTCTGACAAGGCATCCCCTTGGAGAAACTACTACTCGAACTAGCAGTCATTGCGGGGATAGGCTGTGCACTCAAGGCAGTCTGAGTGTCCCCGGACACTTGAGGCAACGGAACACTATCCTCCCAAGTCTAAAGGGGGTATAGGTGGAACACAGATGGGAGTGACAGAATTATAGTGCCTGACCGCTCGGCTACGTTAAAATAAGTAATTCGGGGATCTATAGGAACTTAATCTGAACTTCACATTTAGCAGCACTTTAACAAATCTCAGATACAAGCTGTGAGAACAAACACATTGCTCAAGGGCTAGATTTTTGTCTTTCATCATAAGGAATTTTTGTACTGTGGACTGATTCATATTGATTTTGACGGGAATGAACAAAGTGAAAAGTTCAAAAGTGACTGGGACATTTCTCAGTGAAAATACGAAGGGCATAAGTCAAAAAAAAAATAGAGAGAATGACACAGTAAGCTTAAATGGAAAAAAATGCTTAACTATTCTGCATAAGTAATTAAAAAAAGACAAGTTACACAGTAAGCAAAGAACTCACAAAAAGAAAAAAAAAAATATGCAACTTAACAACACTGAAAATCAAGAGAAACTTGTACTTTGCTCAAATCTAATATGCTCAACTTTTACTTTAAATTGAATAAATGGCACAGTGAGTTTGTCTTTACTTTTAATGCAACAAGGAAAATACACAATAAAATAATAAAATGGACTCGATTTAAAATTTTGCAAAAATTAAAACAAACACACAATTCGCTGAAATAAAAATTAAAATGACAGACAGAATAAAATACTATGCACAGAACAGAGCATAAGAAACGCACCCGTAATAAACTGATTGCACAACACTGCATAAAATTTCTGCAAGAAAACTTTAATAGCAACACAATATTTGCACAAGATTATTGCAAAAAGAGTCAATGTGCAATAAAAAAAATTAATAACACACAAAAAGAAATATATCAAAGGAATGACACTTTAACTCTTAACTGCACTTAAACAAAGCAAAAGAACAATTTACTTTAAAAGGAGAACTTAAAAATTGCACTAAGAGTGAATTTGTTCAATAAAACATGAAAAAAAATAATAGGTGCAAAAAAAACACACAACAAAAAGGAATACAACACTTACAGAGATGCAGGACACAACACATCAACATAAACACAGTACTAGAATTTTCTTGCAATGAAACTTGATGTGTGAAAAATTTTGTAAATATGAGTTCTTGCTGGGTCTTTTAAAAATGGCACTATTGTCTGTGGAAATAAGACAAATTAAACACTGGCTGAATAAAGGAATATGAACACAAGAATGTTCAACACACAGGGAACAAATTAAAAATACACAAATGCTGGGAAGAAAAAAAAATAACAGACAACACTGAGTTGTGATGCAGAATATGAGGTGAAAATTACTGAATTAAAATTTACTGGAATTCTGAAGTTTAAACACAAGTTCTATATTGCTCATATGTTGCAAAACACAACAAAGGACACACTAAGTACTTACTTCAAGTGTATAAAAAGATACACAACACAACAGATATAAAATATACACAAAATTAACACTGAATTAAGGAGATTAAAAGAAATTAATGCAATCAGTACATGATAAACCTGAGTCTGATCAAGAGTCACTGAATGTCCCCTAAGAGAAAAAATTCACTGGGAACACAAAAGAAATGTCTCATCACTCGCAAAAGGTCTCCCAAAAAAAAAAAAATTATAGCTGTAAACACTTGAAAAAATGAGACTGATGGATTGTTTATATCGTCTTGCTGCTGTCCTCTGCACAGATGATCGTTTGAATTGCGCTTAAATCGGCGAGAGAAAAACACATAGGGGCTTTTAAAGATGGCGCGACACACTCTAGCTCTTTGACCCCCTATGTGGTCCTTAAAATATGGTGCTACAACCCTTAGCAGTGCACCAAAACACTGAAAGAGGTAGATGAGTTGTAATGGCCGACTTTAGTTGGGTTTGTGGGTAATGGCTGAGCAAGGGGTCTGAGACCCGGGAATGGTGCGAAAAACACTGATCGTGAGTGGCTGGGCTTATGGGGTTGAACGTCGTAAGCCTCATGAGAAAACCCACACTGCCGCAAAGATAATTCTAAGCCACTTGCTTAAAATAAACCCACGAAATACTACAACACCACAAGGATGACAAGAGCACTCAGAATGCTTGGAACTTGAATCACAAGCGATGAAGACTAGTCACGTGGCTTGCCTGAGTACTGGGTAAGACACCTGGGTTAGTTGCTAGCTGGCTTATCTTAACCCTTCACACAGAATGCTTGATAACTTCACACGATGACACAGCAGGGGTGGAAGCTGGCTTGGCAGACAAAATAATTGGATGGAGTAGGCTAGGCTGGACTGGACTCGGGTGTTCTGACTCCCCCACCACAGAAATGGAAGCTGGCTTATTTTTCAAACTCGGGTCAACCCCCCGGAAATAATGCAAAAAAGCAGGAAACACTAATACAAAGAGATCTGACCAGTGAAAATGTAGAAGCTGGTAGAGTAGCTGGCTTGAGGGAGCTGGATGGGGTGAACCTCGGAGTCGGTTTGGCTACTGGTCACACGAAATGGCCGTCTTGCTGGTCGACAATTTTATCTCCAGAAATCGCTTTTAATCGTCAGAATTACAGGCTCACCGCTGGCACCATTTATCGTAAGGGTTCTTGAATGGAGATATCACAGGTTGAAAGTAGACACACTTGTAGGATGGTAGATATATTGTCAGACTGAGATGAGAGATGGAGCCCGGTGCCAAGCCTGTTCACGTCTTGTAGGTCTGCCGCCGAGTGAGAGCGGGACAGAGGAATGGGCCTCCTCGTGAGCAACCCGTGACGTCACACCAAGCCACAGGCCTACGAGGGATCTCGTGTCTAAAGCACAGGGATGATACTAATATGCTATGCTATATAATACTGGGAATACAGGGATCAGCAACTATGCTGACACAGCTGTAACGGAGGAGGTTTGAGCCCCGGACCTCAGTGTGTGAGGAGTGCGCTAGTGATCGAGCTACGGGACAGTAGACGTCGAGATAATCAGTCCCTCAGGCTGTAAGCCAGTGTTCAGTACTTTGGTCTGGTATCCTGTCTTAAGATAAGATTTTGGTAGGATTTTTAACCCCGGAGGGTTAGCTATCCAGGATAACCCAAGAAAGTCAGTGCGTCATCGAGAGACTGTCTTAATTCCAGTAGGGTCCTTAAATCTTGTACACCCCCCCCCCCTGTATGCGACCCACACCAGTCGACTAACACCCAGGTACCTACTTGCTTGCTAGGTGAACGGGACAGCAAGTGTAAGGAAACAAGCCCAGTGTTTCCACCCTTGCCGAGGATCGAACTACGGACACTCAGTGAGTGTGTGAGGCGAGAGTATCGCCTATCAGGCCACGGGGCACCGTCTTATATCTCTGCACTGAAGTGAAGACGCCACCGGCTGGCGAAACGTCTTCAAGATACCCAGGTGTTGCAAATGTCTAACTCCTCTCATCTTGTGTACAATTATTTTATTTTTTCTGTCTCTTGGTTTATTAGTTTGTAGAGCCAATTTGTGGTAAAATAAAGACTTATCTTCACTGTCGTATTCACCGAAAATTAACTTTGTTTACTTCGTAGGGAAATTAATGTTGTTTTCTTCCCAAGAAAATTAACGTTGTTAAACGAAGAAAGGTTTGTGAGCTGGTGAAGGAGGAGAGCTGGTGGTGGTGTTCCCCGGGGAAGGGAAGGCAGCCTGGAGAGAAGAGTGGCAGGCGGTGGGGCTAGATGCACTCTGAGGGGAACCTCTCCACTGGTGAGGGGTAAACAAACCCGTCAGGAAGAGGGAGATGTATGTGGTAATGTGCTTTACACTAATGGTTATACGGAGGCTGTCTTGCTGGTGGGTGGGGGTGGCTGATAGTGGGTTAGTGGAGGCAGGGATGTGTCGGAGGGGAAGGGGTGGGTGTAGGAGAGTGAAAGGGAAGGGGGAGGATGCTGACTTATTTGTGCTTGCTAGGATCAAGTTTCAGCTCCTGGTCCCCGCCTTGTAACATACTCGACCAGCATGGTTTGTTCCTGGTTTATAGTACCGTAATACATGTACTCTTGAAACTGTGTATAGCCTAACACTTCATTCTACTTCCTGTGTACTCAGACACAAGTGCACCGGATCAGCCAATCAAGATAGTGGTGGTGGTGGTGAATACCTTTCTTTAGGCTGAGGGACTGATTACCTAATCTTCTACTGTCTCCTGTGTCAACACCTTCGTCTTCATCTCCAGGTTCAACACCTTCAAATATCTGCATTGAACATAAGAACATAAGAACGATGGAACACTGCAGAAGGCCTACTGGCCCATGCGAGGCAGGTCCAAGTCTCCTACCGGCTTAAGCCAATGCACCCAACCTAGTCAGGTCAGGTCACATTGACTTAAGGGAGGAACACGGCAACCGACCTGGTAGCACAAGCTATCAGGTCTAACTCACACCCACCCACATCTACTCATGTATTTATCCAACCTATTTTAAAGCTACACACACGTTTTCTGGCCTCTATAACGGTACTTGGGAGTTTGTTCCACTCATCCACAACTCTATTACCAAACCAGTACTTTCCTATATCCTTCTGAATCTGAATTTTTCCCAACTTAAAAACCATTGCTGCGAGTCCTGTCTAGGCTAGATATTTTCAGCACACTATTTACATCCCCTTTATTTATTCCTGTCTTCCATTTATACACCTCAATCATATCCCCCTAATTCTACGTCTTTCTAGAGATGCAGTTTCAGGGCCCTTAGTCATCTCATAGGGAAGGTTTCTGATACTGGATAAACTTTGTCATCCTCTTTGTACATTTTCCAGAGAATTTATATCCATTCTGTAATACGGTGACCAAACTGTGCAGCATAATCTAAATGAGGCCTAACCAAGGATGTATAGAGTTGAAGAACAACCTGAGGACTCCTATTATTTATGCTTCTTGTTATGAAGCCAAGGATTCTATTAGCTTTATGCGAACACTTATGCACTGTTGTCTTGGTTTCAGATTACTGCTAACCAGAATCCTAAATCTTTTTCGCAATCCGTAATATTAAGATCTACATTATTTAGTTTATTTGGCATGGTTATTGTCCTTTCCCCAAAATTTAGAACTTGCATTTGTCTAATTAAACTGCATCTGCCACTTCTCCGACCACTGCATCATCTATTCAAATCTTCCTGGAGTGCTCGAAAAAGTCCTCGTCCCGAATGAATTCGACGGCCTATTTGGTGTCATCGGCAAACTTGCCCACGTTTGCTCTTTATGCCCTCATCTATGTCGTTTATGTAGATTGTGACAGCAGGGGGCCCAACACTGACCCTGTGGAACACCGGGTCTTTACGCTCCCCACTCTGATTTCTCCCCATTTATGCAAACTCTCTGCTGCCTATTTGTCAACCATGCCTCTATCCAGGAAAAAAATCTCTCCTCCTATTCCCTGTGCTTTAATTTTCCTCAAAAGTCTCTGATGTGGACCCTGTCAAAAGCCTTACTGAAGTCCCTATACACAATTCATATTCATTACCATGATCTACCTCCTCAAATACCTTAGTGAAAAAAGTTAATAATTCGTAAGGCAGGAACGCCCCTTTGTAAACCATGCTGAGATTCGTTGATTAATTTATGCTTTTCAAAGGTGGCTACGAACTGCTCGGCAATTATTGATTCCATAAATTTTCCCACTATGGGGTTAGGCTTATTGGTCTATAGTTCGAAGCTAAGGACCTGTACCTGTTTTGAAAATAGGTATCACATTTGCCATTTTCCATTTATCTGGCCCCAAATGCCAGTTTGTAGTGATATGTTGAAAAGATTAGCCAAAGGTGTGCTAAGTCCTCTTTACATTCCTTAGAACCCTTGCATACAGTTCATCAGGGCCTGGGATTTGTTAGGTTTTAATTTAACTATTTGCCTAAGGCCATGTTCACTTGTGACCCTAATAGTCCCACAGTTTATATCGTCCTGTTCTACATAATTATTCATTACTGGAAATATCGCTGGTATCCTCCTGTGTAAAAACTGAGAGGAATTTATGTTTTAAAAATCTACACATTTCCTTATCACTGTCAGTGAGCTGACCCAAGGAACTTTTGAGTGGGCCTATCTTGCCCCTGATCTTATTCTGTATACCCGAAAGAATCCTTTTGGTTTGTCCTTCGATTCTCCTTTCAAACTTTAGCCTCATAATCTCTTTTTGCTTTTCTAATTCCTTTTTTATTTCTCTTTAACTGAATATATCGATTCTCAATTGCCCCCCTCCTCTTTTTATTTTCCTATATATGCCTCTCTTTTGACCAATCAGATATTTTAATCTATTGTTCATCCATTTAGGATATTTTTGTTTGATCTGATTTCCCCAATTTTGGGAACATAATTTGACTGAGCAGCTAGAACTATGCCCTGGAAAGCATCATATCGGCAACCATCACCACCTACCTGACCCTTAGTCAGGTCATTCCAGTTCAGCCCCACTAAGTAATTTTCAAATCCTATGAAAAACAGCCAAGCGAAAGTCAGGGACGGAGACTTGATTGCCATTATTAGGGGAATTCCATGATAAAATTTAAAACTGAGTGATTTGTGATCACTTTCCCCAAGCTCATCATTAACCTCAAGATTATAATTAGTGTTTCCCTACTGGCAAGAACCAAGTCAAGGAGGTTATTTCCTCTAGTTGGCTCTGTCACAAACTGTTTTAAAAAACAATCCTGGATCGTATCAAGAAAGTCACCTGATCTTTAAAATTTCCCGTCAAATGTTTCCCGTCAATCTGTCTATAGTTGAAATCTCCCATTAGCACAACATTTTCGTATGTAGATGCCTTACGAATTTCGTCCCATAGAAGTTTACTGCACTCCCTATCAAATTTGGGGCCCTGTAAATCACACCCAAAATTAGTTTTTCTCGGCCCTCGAGAAGCTGTAACCAAACAGATTCAGTGGCTGACGCTTCTAATTTAATATCTTGTCTAACACAACAATTTAAATTTTCTCTGATATACATCGCTACTCCACCACCTTTCCTGTTGACCCTGTCAGTGTGGAATAATTTATAGCCTTGTATGTGACATTCAGAGGGCATCTCTCTATCTTTCAGATTGAGCCAGGTCTCTGTTATAGCAATAATATCTATGTTTCCTGCACTTGCAATTAATCTTAGCTCATCATCTTTTTTCTTACACTCCTGCTATTAGTATAGTAAACCTTAAGGGAGCTAGTCCCTTGCTGCCCTCTGCTGTCCCTTTGTTTGCTGACCTGATCTATTGTCTTTATTGATAACTTCATGCTGAATGCCTTTTATACATTTAAATGTTTCCAACCCAAGTGTTGCAACCTGCTTGTTTCCCACACACACCCATACCTCTATCTCCATCAGTTTTAAAATCATAGGCATTTCACCAAAGGCCTTCTCAATCGAGTCTGCAAGTGCTACCACCCAGCCCCAGAGAGATGA
Source organism: Cherax quadricarinatus (assembly GCF_026875155.1). Lineage (NCBI taxonomy): Eukaryota > Metazoa > Arthropoda > Malacostraca > Decapoda > Parastacidae > Cherax > Cherax quadricarinatus. Next base: position 1,411 of record NW_026471106.1, on the reverse strand, counting down.
CCCATCCCTGCATACATATCATGTTTGCCAAAAAAGTTGTTCCAGTTGTCAATGAATGGGATTGCAAGTTCCTTGCAGTATCTGTCTAGCCAGCAATTTACACCAATTGCCCTAGACAACCTTTCATTTCCTACTCCCCTTCTAGGCAAGATGCTACATATGATTGGATCCCTCCCTTAGACTTAATGAAATCTATAGCTGACCTGTACTTATCTAGCAGCTCTTCTCTCCTACCCTTCCCAATATCATTTCCACCAGCACTGAGACAGATAATGGCTTGTTCCCATTCCCTGACATGATATTATCCAGCCTGTTGACAATGTCCCCAACACCAGCTCCAGGGAAGCACACTCTATCTCTCATCTTCTTTCCTATTACAAAAAGCACGGTCAATGTATCTTCCCTGAAGTCTCCAACCACAAGAATGCGCTTACCTCCATTAGCAGGGGCAGTAGTAACCCTTTTCCTTCACTGGCCACTGAAGTACATTCATCCTGAAGAAAAGAGAAGCGATTTCCTACCCTTTAGATCTTCACTCTTAACTTTCCTTACCTGATGCGCCTTCCATTACTGTGAACCACCGCCACTTGTAGCAGGTGCTGGAAATGCACCTCACTGCTGGGAGCCGTTGCTACCTCCCCAGCCACAGCCTCCTCACAGCGAGAGACAGACTGCACCTCACTGCTAGAAGCCTCATTCCCCACAACTCCAGCCACCTCACACTCTCTCCCAGACCCATTGAGGTGGACCTTCAGCCTCCTAATCTCCTCCTGGAGAAGCAAGACCTCCTCCTTCAACTCTCCAACCTCAATTTTTAAAACACTGCAGAAGCAAGCCATGCTTTGGAACCGTCCACACTAATCCCCAAAGCAGCTCAGGGTCTGTGACCTCACTTGACGACTGACCACTGAGTACTGATGACGTCACTGGTTGGCGAAACGTATTCTTAAAGATAACCAGGTGTTATACAGTCTTAGATGTTGTGATTATTTAACCCATATACCAGAGTATTTATGAAAATTACGAACACCAGTGTCAGCACTGATGTTTGTGGCACCTGATTGGTGAACCTGACCCATCAGTGCCAACACATATGGCACTCTGGTGAACCCGGCCCATCAGTGCCAACACGTGGCACTCTGGTGAACCTGGCCCATCATTGCCAACACATGACACTCTGGTGAACCTGGCCCATCAGTGCCAACACGTGGCACTCTGGTGAACCTGGCCCATCAGTGCCAACACGTGGCACTCTACTGAAGCTGACCCCACCACGATCATTCTTTTCCTGTTCTCACTCAGTCTTTTTCTTCTTTTAAACTTCATCTTGCCCTTTTCTCCTCATTTATTGCCCAATTTCCAAAGTAATCCCTATGAGGAAATTCTTCGAAACCTCTTTAACCCCCGTAAA
>NW_026471105.1:0-12133 GCF_026875155.1 Cherax quadricarinatus | reverse complement strand
GTTTGCTTGGGGAGCAGATTTATTTAATAAAGATTAAAAATACAATGTAATTCTACAGGAAAAAAAGATACCCCATGTACGAGTGTAAAAAAGGGTTTATCGTAATTCCACACTAAAACGTCTTTAAAATACCAAAATAAAAAAGAAAAAATATCCGTGAAAATTTTGGGGAAAAAAGGATTTTTTTTTTTTTGTTTATAAAAATGAATAGAATATTGTAACTATACAAAAAAAAAAACCATATAAATGTCAAAAAAGTAGAAATTTTTACCTTTTTGAAAATTTTTTAAAACTGAAAATAAAAAACATTTTTTTTGTCACGAAAGAAATTTTTTAAACTGTTTTCTTTTCTTCTTCCTATTTTTGTTCTTTATTTTTATTATCAGAATCTGATGATAAATAAAGTGTATACTATTACTACTTTAAAATTAGCATAAATTTGGTGAAGATTGGTATGGTGAAAAAACAATGGGATTGAAAAGTAGCGAAGTTGTTTGGTAATGGTGAAAAATTGAAAGCAGAAGTTGGGTAAAGGGGGGGTTTTTTAAAGGTAATGGTAGTTTTTTTTCACATTTTAAAATTTAATTTCTTCAAGTTTTTTTCATTAAAAGGGAAAAATCCTTTTTTTTTTAAAAAGTGAAATTGGTAAAAGATTTCATTCCATGGTATCAATTTCAAAAAAAACTATTTTTTGTAAGGAGATATTCCAATTCCTCTATTTAAACAGTGTTTTTTTTTTAATTTAAATGGCAAACACTGACCAGTTTTTTTGTGGTAACGTATAATCTATTCATTTTTTTCTAATTGATTTTCCGGTAAAACCCGGGGGGTCTCTTCCTTTTTTGGGACCCGGGGATTGGTCCCCCGGGGAGGGATTGGGCATTTATCGTTACTTGCACCTGGTGGGGAGGTTTTTCAGCAGGAAAGGGGGGGGGGACCTCACCCGGGCCCATGGCCAATGACTACCAAAGTTGTGTGCATAACAGTGGCTGGTGTGCTGCAATGGGGCCCAAAAACCCCCCCAGCAACTTACGGGGGGGGCGGATTACATGAAGGAAGGAAGTAAGGTTTCCAAATCCCCGACAGTTTAAATACCAAGAGTGCTGCCTCATTCTTGGGGGCTGCCCCACTGGGGGCATTGGGAAATTTACGGCGAAGGGGGTCGTAGCGGGCCGTCTAACGGTAGTGCACCCAAAGGGGTGGGAACCATTCGGTCACAAAGGGACAGAGCTCCCCTGGCCCCTTTAACAATCCGCCAGTGGTGGGGTACCCTAAGCGAGGCGGTGGATATGCCCCTCAGTTCCCGGACTGTGTCCCCGGAATTGGGGGGGGGCACCCTGTGGGTCGCCTGACATACCAACAGAGGCTCTGTGACTCCTCAGGGTCAAGGAATGGGCGCTCGCCGCACCAGCAGCAAACAGTGCAATCTGGCTGAGGCTGATGGAGATCGCAGATGTGGGCTGTGCCTCGGAGGGGTTGCAGTTCTAGCAGCTCATCTGCAGCACCATTGCCAGGGATACCCATATGGCTCGGGATCCAGTTGAATGGTAGCCCTGCGACCCTGTGGCCATGAGAGTCTGCAGGTCACCCGAGGTTGATGTGATTAAGTGTTGTTGTCCTTTGGCTCTCTGTGCATAACGATTGGATTTGCTGCCTTGGAAATCAACGTGGTGATGGGGGGTGCTGATGGGTCCCTAGTAGCATGCCGCCAGAGCTTGTTGGGATGGCAAAGAGTTCGGCCTGGAGGATGGTGCATGGTACTGGGAGGCGCAACTTGCGTCAGTTTGGTGTGGATCATTCCCAGCAGCTGTGCGGCCTGCCACTGGGTTTCTGGAGCCATCAGTGTATTATGGCACACACCCTGGGCCTTCTGGCACCCACAATTGCTAGCCGAGCAAGTGGTGCAGGAATGTCCGGGTGCAATGCCTCTTGCTGTCTGGCTTAGGGTTGTGAAGCTCACCACAAACAGCTCTGGTGCCAGTCTGTCACCAGCCTCCCGCCTGGAGCAAAGTCATGGGCAAGAGCTGTCTGTGTGGCATCTGATACCAACCACAGCCATCGGCCAGCCGGGTTGCAGTGGAAGACCTGTTCCCTGCGGACCCGTAAATCTTTATCAGTTTTGTCTAGCCCCTGGGAGTCGGAGATACTTGCAATTTCCTCCTGGCAGCATACCAGTTGGATCCTGTCTTCATGAGTGTTGCTGCACCTCAAGGTTCAGAGCCACTGACATTGGCCATCTAGGAGCCCCCAGCATGGCCCGTAAGCTGTGTTCTGGATTGACACAGAGGAATTGATGTTTGTGGGTCTGGCGTGAAACGTGCAGTGCCCATAGTCAACGAGGGAACGTATGCCTGGATGTAGAACAACCTCATGGACCTCGGGTTCGCCCCAAACTAGGGTTTGGCCATGGCACTCAGTGCCCTGACCCTCTGCAGAGCCTTCTTTAATTGTGGTGCACATTTTTCTGGATGGTGAGGTGCCTGTCAAGTAGATGCCAACGGTACCTATAACTGTGAACCCACTCCAGGTCGATGCCCAGGACCCGCAGCCTCTGGACTGGGCACCTGGTGCAAAGGATCATGGCTTTGGATTTTGCTGCAGATATCTTGAGTCCCAAGTGTTGCGGTGGGAAGCCAGCAGATCGAGGTCCTCCTGGGGCACGCTGCAAAAAGCGGCGCTTCACTAGGTACGCACAAGTGCCAGGGTCATCGGAATAGCTGAGTGGAGTGATGGTCCCTCTGGAGAAAGGCAGGACACACCTGCTGATGCATCAGTACATTGAACAGGGTGGACTAAAGCACCCCGACCCTGTGGTGGAGTGCCGTTGTCCGGGTTTGAGAGAAGAGGCATGCCCCTGGAAGCGTACCCAGGCCCGGCCTTGTCGAGGAGATAGGAACGAAGCCATGTGGAAAGCAGCCTTGCCTTTATCCCCTTAGGGCCAAAGATGTGAGAGGAGGGTCAGGTGCAATGGCTAGATCAGAAATGCTTTCTCGAGGTCAAGAAAGACAAAACAATGTGGGCTTGGGCGTCTGACCCATGCCGTGGTCAGTAGAGTGGTAGGCTTTTCGAAAGTGCCCACTCTCTGGTGAAGCCATAGGTGGGTGTTTATGAGGAGGGCCAAGCTTCACCTCAGGCGCTCCAACACATCCTTTCAGACATCCATCGAGATGCATCTGGTGAGGGAGATGGGTCTCCCACTGCATGGATCCCCAGGCTTTTAGGACTTGGTATCGATGTCATCCTCTTCCATACGCAGGGAGTTTGCCAGCTCGCCATGTCTGGTTGATGCTCTCAGGACAGATGAATAGTCCAGAATGGCCAGACCGAGTGATCTGCCATAGGTGATACCTTCATTGCCCCGGAGCAGTGCGCTCGATGAGGTGTGAAGGCCTGCCTGGAGGAGCTCGCTGGTCGGGAAGTTCTTCATCCGTGACTTCCCAGCCTGGCATGCTGCTTGGATCACATCACCCTTCTAGGAAGGAGGGTGGCTTGGGAGGTCCTGGGATCCTGAGGGCAAGTTGAGCCATGGCCGCTCTGGAGGTGACATAGGTCCACCAAGACGCTCTGCCTATGTTGCGGGGTCTGGGGTGCAACCGAGCCACACTGCGATGCTGCCTTTGGCAATCGTATCTTGGTTCCACAAATCTCAGATACGGTGGAGGAGTAGCTTGAAGGAGAACACACACTCGAACCATTTAGCCTTGCCGGACCCTGTGTGAGACATGGCATGCATGCGCACCACTATCCCTGAGCAGACGCATGGACTCAACTGTTTGGATTACGCCTGTGCATCTTGCGTACAACAATTGATGCGGTGGTTTTCTCGTTCCCTGATGTCTCATTGTAACCACCAGTCACGTATATTATTATGACCCTCCGCCTGTAATCTTAGGATTGCTGCCTCAGCTGCAACATGTGAAGGCCACCTGCAAGCTTTGACTCCTGGAAGCATATGCAGTTGGCCTTTTTAGATTCAATCTGGGGGGTTAGTGTGGGGAGCGAGCACGCTGGAACATCAGCATAGAACTGACACTGCAAAGTGATCACTGGTTGGATGGGGGTGGACCTCCCATTCGCGCTCGAGTGCAACCCGCCTAGAGATGAGTCTGTGACATCCAAGCGGGCCACCATAGTGATGGGTTGGCTCACCATTATTGAGGAGGGCGATCTCAGGGACCTCCTCCAGCACAGCGCAAGGTGCCTCCAGCTGCGTTGGTAGGAGAGACAGAAGAAAAGTTATTGGGTGGTGGCATTGACATCCCCAGCACAAACAAGACCCTCCCGTGGGGCAAGGGCTGCCACTCTGAGAAGTCAAGGGTCTGTACCGAGAGCTTCTGTAAATATTGTAAACCACAGAGGTCATCTGCCAGGTGTAGGTGACAGCCTGAACTCTACCCCTTCCCCACAGTCGATGGGGTCAGTGGAGATAGATGAGGATAGTGGTCCCTGACGTAGATCGCCGTGCCCCTGCCAGTCCCTTTCCAGGCGCTGAAGGTAGCGAGAATCCAGTAATACGTGGCTGAATTTGACGTGGACAAATCGGTGAGTGTCTCCAGCCCTAAACAGGAAGGACATCAATCTCTTCACTGAACTGCAGCTTCAATCACTAAGTGAATTTTTCCGCTCTGCAGCCCACAAATGTTCCACTGGAGGTCTTCAAGGGCGCAGAAGTGGCTCCACTGATTCCATCTCTGCCTACGGGACTAGTCGTCCGTTGTTGGCGACTCCGGGGCCCGCCTCTATCACAGATGGAATGACTTCCTGGATGATGGCCTTGAAGTTCCATTGAGTCTTTCTGTCCATGTAGGGACCACGCCCAGCATCCATTGACAGGACGCTGTTGCAGGCGCCCCTCTGTCATCTGGCCGACGGCAGCCAGGCGACAGAGGAGCGCTGAGATGACCCCGTTGGTTTTCTTCAGTCGATCGCGAAAGGATTTCGACCATTACCTCTGCAGGCATTGAGCTGGACGACTGTCGATGCGGGGCTGCGTCACTAGGTTGTTGGGATGGCTGTCGACACTGCTGAAGATAAGCGGGGTGCACCCTGGGCCGCCATGGTGGCCATGGGCTTCAAGTCCCCTGGCGGAGGAACACTCTGCCTGACGCTGGCGCTCACAGTAGGGGCCTGTACTTGGGAAGATGCCTGCTGGCCGTATGGCAGGGTAATTGTTGGTGCCAGCTGGGGACTGCTGGGAGTGTGCCTGGCCTGTGGCTGTTTTTCCAATGATTCTGCCTTCTTGGCCAACACTTGCCATCTGACGCCGCAGTTGGACCCGCGCTGCCCTGCAACCAGTGTCATGCCCTCTGATGCCACCGCTCGGGAGCCCAGTGCTGGGAACTCGTAGTATTGGCCCTTTTGCGGTATCCGGGGAACCGTGATTGGAGCCCATGCTGACCGTTTGCTGGGCAGTTCCAAGGCTTGGGTGGCGTATCGGGGCTGTCGGGTCGTCCGATGACGAACTGCTGCCAGTGCCTGCACCATCACAGGACAGCTCCGGTTCCAAGGCATGGTGCCTCTTTGAGCAGTTCTTGAGCAGTGGCACACTTGGGCTCTGCCGAAGGGCTTCGCCAGGTGGAGTTCGAGGATTGCAATGCAGTCCTTCGAGTCGTGGTGCTTGCTGCACACACCACACTTCTTCTCTCGTGGCCCGGTGGCTGCAATATGATTGAACCCTGGCAGTTGAAAAGCTTTGTACTGGGCCTTTGACAGTATGGTCGGGTCTTGGAATCTTCCCAGACCCAAGGTCAGGTGCGTGGGAAGTGGACCTTTGAGGTGGATCAGCACCTGGGCGGGTGGGCACCTTGTTTCACGTTGCAGGTTGAGGTCGCTTCGCCTTGACAATATTGGCACTTCAAAATTGGGGTCCAGTGGGAGGGGCACAGGGACGTGGTAAAAGCACCCCCTTGTACACCTTCTCCGAAAAAGCGTTCCACCATGGCTGGGGATGGTGTCACAACCAGCACTTCAACTCCTTCGTAAGGAGTCTTAGTCCGAGGAATGACCAGAACCTCGTTCCTGAGAGTGAACTCGCAGCGAACTTGAGGTGGGGGAGAGGAGACCTTCCAGATACCTTACAAACCCGTAGTTGGGAACCTTGAATTTGTTGAAGGCCTGTTGCTTGTGCCCGAGCTGAGCGGGGAACTCCTCCTTCACGTGGAGTCAACCAGTCCCCACGTCCACTGTGGAAAGGCCAAGCAAACTTGTGTAGGTACCTGGGATGGCTCCATCCTTGCCACTTGAGGAGCTTAATCTCCTGGCTTCCTTCACGACCCCTAGCCATCTGGGGGTGCAAGGTCTTCTTGGGGTAGGGGTGCCGACGGACCTAGGTGGCAGATTGGTAGGTACAGTAGTCTCCACTGCATCCTTGGCATGTAGCCTATTGGTTAAAAATTACTTGGTTTTTTTAAAATGTACTTGCTAACTTGCATAATATTTTAACGATGGTTATTTTGCCTTAATTAGGCTAAATATATGATACAGTTATTTGCTTATTAGGCTAAATATATATGTTGTGTCCAAAATATACAAAAGGTAAAATGAAACGTTTTATTCAATATTTTAAAGAAACTAAATTAAATTTTTTTGTTATATTAAAGTTAGTATCAACATATTCCCCCCCCCCCCACCCCCCCCCCTATATATATATATATTCTTTCACACGCGATCTTATGCCATATACTCATACAATAAATTCACCAAAATTTTGGGTTTAGGCTCTAAGAGTTTTTTTTATATTCTTTAAGAGTAACTTACCAACTAAATTTTCATTGAGTTAATGTTATACATTTGATTTAATAGGAAATTCAAAATTTCAAATTTTCAAAATGAAATGTTGACATTAAATGAACCTCTTTATATTTAAAATAATATGAATTATATTTTAAAAAGAATATCATATTTTTTTTTGGGGGGAAAAAAATTATTATACCAATAATGATTATAATTGGAATAATTGTATATATAATTAAACCTTTTTTATATTAACAAACTGTCAAATTTTCATAAATAAATCATATAATGTATATATTTAAAGTTAATTTTCTTCTGATATAGTCATCTTTCTAACTAGTATTGTCACTGTTATTACTTTTAATAGGTAGTCGTCTTTTTTCATAATTATAGTTCTTTATTTATAACCCAGTTCTAACATTATTTTATATTGCTCAACATTCAAACTTTATATTATTTTATTGGATTTGCATATAGATTATTTGCTTATTTGTTTTTAAAAAAAAAATTCATAATGTACAAACAAAGATATTACGTAATAGAATTTTATTAACAGTAATTTTTAAATTTTGATACATATTAAAATTTATTTAATGTTCAATTGATATGTTTAAAATTTCAACAGGAAAAATATAATATCAATAAATACAGATAAATTTATGTAATGATGGACAATGGATTCTTATTGTGACTTTCATCTATAGAGAAATGGGAATATCTCAATGCAAGTGTGGTGGATAATAAGAGGTTTAATGAGTATTGAAATTCCATTTATTTCCGTAATAATATTTTAATACTGGTTATTATTATAGGTTTAGTTTTCATCGCCTTTATAAATTAATCACTGCTGCTATTAATCTGTAATCAAACATATTTAAGAATTTATACAACTTTATCTAATATCAATTGCTTTTATTCTTTGTACTTTACCAGTTATTAATTTATGCTGCATTTTTTTCTGAAAAATATTTTCAAATTGTAGAGTGTCTTATATGAAGAAGTATTTCGTGCCATTGTAAATCTTTTAATGATTGCGAACACATTATTCATTGTATTATCTTTCGCTTTTCAGTAAAAGTTGTAGACTTGAAGTAAAAATTCTTATATTAAATTTAAAATTGAATTATAAATCTTATCTTTTTTTTCATCATCACGTTTTCCTTTATCCTAAATGGTAAGTCATTTTGTATGCAGCAAACTCTTTTTATATTTTGTTGTACTAAAATTAATTTCATAAAAAAAGTTACATGGACAATGAGAGTATATATAGATAAAATTATCCTGCATCTCTTCTGTTGCTTTTACATATCATATTATTAGTGGCATAGGATTTAGATGACTGAAGGTATTATCTTATTTTTTACATGGAGTTAAACATGATTAGAAATATTCATAATACTAGAGTTAGATTAGAAATATACATACTAACGATTAAGATATGATAGAAACGAATATATCAAACTGAAAAAATAGTATGTGGAAAGTTTACTTACTGTGTTCATAAATCATCTGTCTGTTATTATGGGTATTGTTAAACGACCCATTTTATTATTTGTAATATAAATGTAAAAGATATATATTTTTTTTGATACTTAATACCTAGTATTTATTATAATTAAAATGTTTACCTGAAGAATCGGAATTATTAAACGTTCTATTAATGTCAGAAATGGTCCAATCTCTTTATTTTACTGAAATGTTATAATTAAATATTTTACTTTCAGTAAATTTATACTAAGTGGAAAAGTATAACAAGAGAGAGAGTGGCGATACAATCGGCTCAATAATCGCTCTACGAGCAAAGAAAGAAAAATACCAGTGAACCCTGTGTGTGAAGCAAATTTACTTTTAATTTAATTTGAAAAGACAATAATCAGTGCACACAGTGTAAAAAAAGTATTCGCATGATTGTCACTGAAACGTCATTATCATTATGAAACACCAGTTAATGTAATGAAAGGAAAATACCAATGTTTTGCTATGTGGGAGCAAGATTTATTTCTAATGATGACATAAAATTCATAATGTAATTATTACAGGAAAAAAAGTATAATCCATGTACAGAGTGTAAAAAAAGGGTATTATCGTAATTCCACACTGAAACGTCATTCTAAATTCTTAATGAAAAAGAAAAAAAGTATCCGTGTAATTTTTGTGGAAAGGATTTGTTTGTTTTGTTTATGAAATGAATAGAATATTTAACTCTACAAAAGAAAAAAACCATATAAATGTCAGAAATGTCAGGAAATGTTTTACTCGTTTTGAAAATTTATTAAAAATGAAAAATAGAAAACATTTGGTTTGTAACCGAAAGAAATTTTCTAATGTTCTTCTTCTTCTTCTTCTTCCATTATTTCTGTTTCATCTATCTGTATATTATCAGAATCTGATGATAAATGAAGTAGTATACTATTACTATCATTAAATATTTGATCAATTGGTGAAGTAGTTGTAAAGTGAAACAACAATGGTTATTGATAAAGTAGCTGAAGTTGTTGGTAAATGGTGAAGATTGTAAAGAGAAGTTGATAGGTAATGGTGATGATTGTAAGGTAATGAATATGGAATACTTCTTCTTCATCATTTAAAAATTCAATTTTTTCTAAGTTTTTTTCATAAGGAAAAACTCCTTTTATTTTGTTTTCATTTTTTTAAAAATTGATATGGTAAAACTGATTTTCATTCCTACTGGTGTAAATTGGTGGGATCAAATACCAAAACTACTTTGTAAGGAGATATTCCCAATACTCTATTTAACCCAGTGTTTTTTTTGTAATTGTATAAATGCATCCACTGACCAGTTTTTTTGTGTAATGTAATAATCATATTTCCTATTCTATTCTAATCTGATTCGCCGGTTAATCCAGGCCCGGGTCTCTTCCCATTTTGGTGACCGGCATTGGTCCCCGGGTAGGGATGTGACATTTATCGTTACTTGCACCCAATGTGTGGCAGGTCTCAGCAGAAGGGGGGGGTTACCTCACCGGCCCTATGGCCTGATGGGACGTACCAAACGTTAGGTGCACTAAACAGTGGTGGTGTTGCAAGTGGCAATGGAGGCCCAAACAGGCCCTCTCAGCAACTTCAGCGGGGAGCAGATTGACATGGCAAGGTATCGGAAGTAAGGTTTCACAGCTCCTTGGACAGTTAAGTACACAAGATGTGCTGCTCTTTTCTCCGGGTCGCCCCTACTGGGGGTTCATTGGGAAGTGTCTACGGCGAAGGAACAAAGGGCATCGTAGCCGGCAGTTAACATGGTAGTGCACCAAAGGGCTGCGGAAACCATTCGGGTCACAATGGGCACAGAGGCTCTCTCGTGCCGTCTAACAATCCGCGCAGTGGTGGGATACCCTAAGCGTTGGCGGTGGATATGCACCCTCAGTCCCTGGACTGTGTCCGAAGACTTGGAGGGGGTCAACCCTTGTGGGTCGCCTGACATTACCAACAGAGGCTCTGTGACTCTCAGGGTGTCAAGGAATGGGCCGACCTCGCCGCACCAGCAGCCAACAGTGCAATCTGGCGGGGCTGATGGAGATCGCAGCATGTGGTGTTGCCTCGAGGGTTTGCTACAGTTCTAGCAGCCTCATCTGCTGCACCATTGCCAGGGATTCCCATTATGGCTCGGGACAGTTGATGGTAGCCCTGCGACCCTGGGCCATGAGAGGTCTGCAGGTCACCCCGAGAATGGATGCTGGATTAAGTGTATGTTGTCCTTTGGTCTCTGGTGCAAGCGCTTGGATTGCTGCCTTGGAATCAACGTGGATGATGGGGTGCTGATGCGCGACTCCAAAGAGCATTGCCGCAGAGCTTGTTGGATGGCAAAGAGTCGTTCGGCCTGGGAGGATGGTGCAATGTCCTGGAGGGCCGCCAACCTGCTGTCAGATTGCTGTGGAACATCCCAGCAGCTGTGCGGCCTGCCACTGGGTCTCTGGAGCCATCAGTGTATTATGGCACACACCCTGGGCCTTCTGCACCCACAATGCTAGCCGAGGCAAGGTGGTGCAGAATGTCCCGGGTGCAATGCCTCTTGCTGTCTGGTAGGGTTGTCCAGCTCACCACAAACAGCTCTGGTGCCAGTCTGTCGCAGCCTCCCGCCTGGAGCAATGTCATGGGCAAGAGCTTCTGTGTGGCATCTGCTACCAACCACATCCATCGGCGGCCGGGATGCAGTGGAATGACCTGTCCCTGGCAGACCCGTAAATCTCTCATCAGTTTGTCAGCCCCTGGGAGTCGGAGATACTTTGCAATCCTCCTGGCAGCTACCAGTTGGATCCTGTCTTCATGAGGCTGTAGCTGCACCTCAAGGTTCAGAGCCACTGCATTGGCCCATCTAGAGCCCCCAGCATGGCCCGTACAGCTGTGTTCTGGATGACACAGAGGAATTTGATGTTTGTGGGTCTGGCGTGAACCAGAGCAAGTGCCCCATAGTCAACGAGGGAACGTATTGCCTGGATGTAGAACAACCTCATGACCTCGAGGCTGGCCCCAACCCTAGGGTTGGCCATGGCACTCAGTGCCCTGACCCTCTGCAGAGCCCTCTCTTTAATGTGGTGCACATGTTTCTGGAAGGTGAGGTGCCTGTCAATGTAGATGCCAAGGTACCTATAACTGTGAACCCACTCCAGGTCGATGCCCAGGACCCGCAGCCTCTGACTGGGCACCTTGGTGCGAAGGATCATGGCTTTGGATTTTGCTGCAGATATCTTGAGTCCCAAGTGACGGCAGGTGGAAGCCAGCAGATCGAGGTCCTCCTGGGCACGCTGCAAAAGCCGGCGCTTCCTAGGTACGACAAGTGCCAGGTCATCGGCATAGCTGAGGAGGATGGTCCCTCTGGAGAAAGGCAGGCACACCAGCTGATGCATCAGTACATTGAACAGGGTGGGACTAAGCACCCCGCCCTGTGGAGTGCCGTTGTCCAGGGTCTTGAGAGAAGAGGCATGCCCCTGGAAGCGTACCCAGGCCCGCCTGTCCGGGAGATAGGAACGAAGCCATGAAAGCAGCCTGCCTTTAATCCCCCTTTGGGCCAAGAGTGAGAGGATGGCAGGTGCACTGGCTAGCTCAAAAGCTTTCTCGAGGTCAAGAAAGACAACAATGTGGGCTTGGGCGTCTGACCCAATGCCGGTCAGTAGAGTGGTAAGGCTTTCGAAAGTGCCCACTCCTCTGGTGAAGCCATAGAGGTGTTTATGAGGAGGGCCAAGCTTCCACCTCAGGCGCTCCAACACCCTCCTTTTCAGACACCTTCGAGATGCAACTGGTGAGGGAGATGGGTCTCACACTGCCAGGATCCCAGGCTAGGAATTGGTATGATGTTCATCCTCCCTTTCCATACGACAGGGAGTTTGCCAGCTCGCCAAGTTTTGGTTGATGACTCTCAGGACAGGTGAATGTTAGAATGGCCAGA
>NW_026471104.1:0-7500 GCF_026875155.1 Cherax quadricarinatus | reverse complement strand
CTCATAAAAAAAACAGTGGAGTTTTGAGGAGATGGGATGAATGGAAAGAAGGGAAACAGACGACTTCATTGTAGGAACACTTCAGACTGGTGGTCCAAAGGTGATGATAGCAGTGATGTATAACCCACCACTTAACAGCAGGAGAACAAGAGAAGAGTATGATGTGCGCAATAGGGCAATGGTGGATACACTAGCTGAAATGGCCAGGAGGGCTCATATGGGTAAGACAAAATTGCTTATAATGGGGGATTTCAATCATAAAGAGATTGACTGGGAAAACCTAGAGCCACATGGTGGACCAGAAACATGGAGGGTTAAGATGTTGGAGACTGTATTGGAGAACTTCATGCATCAACATGTTAGGGATACAACCAGAGAGAGAAGAGAGGATGTTGCAGCAAGGCTGGATCTCATATTCACCTTGAATAGTTCAGACATAAAGGATATTACCTGCAAAAGACCCCTTGGCGCTAGTGATCATGATGTCCTGAGTTTTGAATATCTTGTAGAGTTAACAGTGGAGAATGCAGCAGCACGAGAACAAAGAGAGAAACCAAACTTCTAAAAAGGGGACTACATAGGAATGAGAAGTTTCCTGCATGAAGTGCAGTGAGAAAAAGAGAACTAGATGGAAAGACAGTAAATGAAATGATGGAAATAGTAACCACTAAGCGCAGAGAGACAGAGGAAAGGTTCATACCAAAGGGCAACAGAAAAAATGGTAAGACCAGAGTGAGCCCATGGTTTAATTGGAGGTGTAAAGAGGCCAAATCCAAGTGTGTGAGAGCATGGAAAAGCTATAGAAGGCAAAGGACTCAAGAAAACAAGGAGCTGAGCAGAAGAACCAGAAACGAATATGCAAGGATAAGGAGAGAGGCCCAGAGGCAATACGAGAACGACATAGCATCAAAAGCCAAATCTGAACCAAAGTTGTTATACAGTCACATTAGGAGAAAAACAACAGTCAAGGACCGGGTAATCAGGCTGAGGAAAGAAGGAGGGGAGCTCACGAAGAGTGACCAAGAAGTATGTGATGAACTAAACAAAAGATTTAGGGAAGTATTCACAATAGAGTCAGGAATGCTTCCAGCAAACTGTGGAGGGAGGGTGCACCAGCAGGCACTGGACACAATACACATAACCAAGGTAGAGGGGAAGAAACTGCTAGACAAACTCGATACCTCAAAGGCGGTGGGCCCAGATAACATATCTCCATGGATACTGAGAGAGGGAGCAGAGGAACTGTGTGCGCCATTAGCAGCAATCTTCAGTAAATCTATCGAAACAAGGGCAGTTGCCTGAGCGTGGAAGACAGCACATATAGTTCCAATTTTTAAGAAAGGGGACAGACAGGCAGCATTAAACTACAGACCAGTGTCACTGACTTGTATAGTATGTAAAGTCATGGAAAAGATTATCAGGAGAAAAGTAGTGGAACACATTGAAAAGATTGGGCTCATACATGACAGTCAGCATGGCTTCAGAGATGGGAAATCCTGTGTCACAAATTTACATGAGTTCTACGATAAGGTAACAGAAGTAAGACAGGAGAGAGAGGGATGGGTAGATTGCATCTTTTTAGATTGCAAGAAGGCTTTTGACACAGTACCACACAAGAGACTGGTGCAAAAATTAGAGGAGCAGGCAGGAATAACGGGGAAAGTACTGAAATGGATCAGGGAATACCTGACAGGAAGGAAACGTGTGTTGGTACGTGCTGAAGTGTCGGAGTGGGCGAATGTGTCGAGTAGGGTTCCACAAGATTCAGTCCTAGGCCCGGTGCTGTTTCTTGTATACGTGAATGACATGGTGGAAGGAATAGATTAAGAAGTGTCACTGTTCGCTGATGATGAGAAACTGATGAGGAGAATACAAGTGGGCGAGGATCAGTTAGGATTACAAGGGGATCTGGACAAACTACAAGTATGGTCCGACAAATGGCTCCTGGAGTTTAACCCCAGTAAGTGTAAGGTCATGAAGATTGCGGAATGACACAGAAGACCGCAGACGGAGTACAGGTTAGGAAACCAACAGCTGCAAACGTTAGTTAAAGAAAAGGATCTTAGGGTAAGCATTATAACGAACATGTCCCCTGAGGCACACATCAATCAAATAACTGCTGCAGCATATGGGAGATTGGCAAACCTAAGATTAGCGTTTAGACATCTGAGTAAGGAGTCATTAACGACAATGTACACAGTGTACGTAAGGCTTATACTGGAATATGCAGCGCCAGTGTGGAACCCTCACTTAGTCAAACACGTCAAGAAATTGGAGAAAGTGCAAAAATTTGCAACACGATTAGTCCCGGAACTAAGGGGTATGTCTTATGAGGAGAGGTTAAGGGAATTCAACCTTATGACACTAGAGGATAGGAGGGATAGAGGGGACATGATAACAACGTATGAAATACTAAGAGGCATTGACAACGTGGACAAGGATCGAATGTTTCAGAGATGGGATACAGAAACACGGGGACACAATTGAAACTGAAAACCCAGATGAGTCATAGGGATGTTAGGAAGTATTTCTTTAGTCTTAGAGTTGTTAGGAACTGGAATAATCTGGAGAGTAAAGTAGTGGAAGCAATTTTTCCAAAAATAGCTTTAAGAAAAGGTTATAAATATCATGGGCGGAAAGAGGTGAATTAGTATAAACCCATGAAGAGGGGGGGCCAGGAGCTATGACTCGACCCCGCAACACATATAGTTGTTTTTCATATAGGTGAGTACACAACACCACACAACACACACACGCGTGGGCCCGGGGGGCGACTGTTAACCAAAGGTCCGAGACCTTAGCTTTTTAAGGGGCGTGCAATAACAGCTAGCGAAAACGTGGAGTGGAACGTCGTAAAACAATACTTGAGTGAAAAATTAAAGTTATTAGTTAAAGAAAGTGAGGGGAAAAACCGAAATAAAATTTCAAAGCGAAAACCGTTGGGGGGCAGGCGCTGTTGCCCTTTGGGCAGCGGTAGGCCTGAAGAAGTGACGTCACGACAATTGTGTGCCATTATACATAAAAAGTGAAGTGTATAAAAAGTGAAGTGAATATTCATCGGGAAAGAGTGAAATCGCGGAGGAAAGGGGGAGTATGATAAATAGGGTTTTAAAAACATCACAGGGGGAAGGACCCCCAAAAAGGGGAAATTAAGGCCTACGAAAACCTACTTCTTTCCATCACAGCTGGCAACTGTCACCGCACCATTGCACGAAATTTTAAATTCGCCTATTGGGTTTGCATGTTGAGGGCCCCTGGCTGGCCTTGCATCTGTTTGATACTGATCACTCACCCTAAAAGCATTACCAAATTTATAATGAAATACATAAAAAAGAGAATATAGTTTTGAGGGGAGAAGGTAGGAGGGACAACTTTTAAGGGGCAACTTTGTAAGACATGCAGGGTCAAGTCCCAGAGGTTGGTCGGGTCAAAAAAGTTGCAGCCGTCTTACCCGCAAAAGACACTCCCACCACACAAAAACCCAAAATCAAAACCCGCCACGGCAGTGTTCTCCCGGGAGTTATTAGAAATAAAAAATTTTAGGCCAGGAAGTCCTCTCTCAATGTAAAAAGGAAAATGAAAATAACCACAAAAATTAAACTAAACCAGAAAGGGCAAAAGTGGAGAGAGTGCAAAATTTGGGGAAAGAAAATGAACTAAATTTTCCCAACACACGGATCTTCAACCACACCCCCTACCCCCCCAACCCTCCCCCCCCCTTCACCCCAAGCCACAACACAAGGGAGAAACCCACTAAAAACCCCCCCCACACACCCACAAAAACCCACACAACCCCAACACACACACAAAACCACAAACACCCACATACAAAAACCAAACAAAAAAACACATACACAAAACACACAAAAAACAACACACAACAACACAAACACACACAACAACACACCACAAACACACACCCCCCAAACACAAACCACACCAAAACACACACACACCCAAACCAACAACACACCCAACACACACACAACACACCCCCCCAACACACACACACCACACACACACACAACCCACACACACACCACCACAACACCAACATACACACCCCACAACACACACACCACACCACACACCACACACTCCCACCAACACACCACCCCACAACACACACACCCCAAAAACCACACACACACACCACACACACACCCCACACACACACACACCACACACCACACACAACACACACACACACACACACACACTCAAGCCATACACACAGCGAGGTATGATAAAGCTCACGGCTCAGGGAGAGTGCCCATAGCGACATGAGAGGGGGGGCCGGAGCTCGGCTCGACCCCCAACCTCAACTGGGTGTACAACTGGGGAGAACACACACAAACAACACACACAACAACAACCACCACACCAACACACACCACACAACACGATCCCCAATAAAACAGGCCAGTGCAAATCACTGTCCCCTAGGAAAAAATGGTAACAAACACACCCACCAAAAAACCCCCACCATTTGACACAAACACTTGCACAAACACGTCCCCCCCCTCCGCAACCATTCCCCCCTTCCCCAACCCCCCCTCCCTTAGCCCCCAAAACCCCCCCCCCAAACCACCAAAACCCCCCCCCAAACCGTCTAACCCCCCCAACTACCTCCCTCCCTCCAAAACCATCCCTCCCCCCCCCCATAACCATCCATCCCCCTCCCCTCAAACCATTTTAAAACCCTCCCCCTTCTTCCCCCCAAAACCTCCTCCCCCCCCCCAAACAATTTATCCCTCTCCTCAACCATTTTTATTTTAAAAAAACCCCCCCCCGGGTGGGGGCAGGGGGCCCTAGAAAAAAGGGGGACGGGGGCTAAGGGCATTGCGAGGGAGAAATGGGGAGGGGTAAGTCAAAAAAAGGGGGGAAAGATGGGGAAAAAATAAGACTAAAAAAGGAAGAGAGGGTAGCCAAGAATGCAAAGGTGGAAAAAACAGGGCCCCAGCAGCAGAAATCAAGATAGAGAGATAAAAGGAGCTGAGACTCTGAAACAGCACACAGACAAAAATATACAGAAGTAGCATCGGCAATGGCTACATCAAACACAGAAACAGGTCGAAGGAAGCATGGAAACTAAACGTATACAAGGGCCTGTCAAACCCACATGGGGCCAAAACAAGACAGGGAGCACACAGGACAGAATGAGAGGTTTTAAGACATTGAAGGAACTAAGAAGTGCAAGGGCCCTTACCAGAAAACCTGTGGGGCCAGGAACAGGTGAACAGGAAGCAAACCAAGAAGCATAGGGCCAAAAATAGGAAAGGGGTGAAGGAAGGAAACTCCCCGGGAAGGGAAATAAAAAATCAGAAGAAGCAATGGGAGTCACAGTGGGGGGTGGGGAAAGGGAAAAGATCCGTGTTTTGCTATGGGGTAGACGAAGTAAAGGGGGGAAAAATGGGGAAAGAAAGCAGGAGGGGCGATTTAAGATATCATAAGGTGATAGGGGAGGGGGACATGCCCATGTGCAAATTTCGGAGAATTGGGTGGTTACGGGGGAACGGGGGCCCCCAAAATAAATTTCAAGCAGAATCAACCCCAACCTGATCCCCCGGAGAAAGCACTGCTGAGAGCAAACAGGGGTTCCGGGGTGTGTACCCGATCGAGACAGAACACAGGACGAAAGGGAAAACAATGAAGAAGAGTTTAAAAACAAAGGGACATGGAGGAATGAAAAAAAGGGGAGCAGAATAACCCAGGGTCAATGGAGGACAAAGCACTCCCCAGAAAAACCTGCAAAGGGCTCCAGCCAGACACCCCCCAAGGGAACTGAACAACCAAAAACCAACCACACACACCCACCCTCTGTTTCCCCCCCCCCCACACCACAGTTTACATATTTAGAAAAGAAGTTGAAGGTTTTTTACACAAATGCAGAGGATTTAAAGAATAAACATGAGGAAAGCAAGAAAGAATCAAAGAAAGTCCCCCGACATCATAACAGAACAGAAACAAAAATCACGGGACCCTAACAGATGCAAAAATTCCCACCAGGTTTCCAAACATGGGAAAGAAAAAAAGGGGGAGGGGGGGGGGTGGGTTGTCTGCTCGTGAAAAACAGATGGAAATTCGAGAAAATGGAAGGCAAGATGAACGGAGAAAGAGACACATAGCAGGTCACTTCACTGGGGAACCAAAGTGGGGTTTTTGCAGTGATGTTAAACCACCAAAAGAATGAAGGGGACCAAAGGGAATAGAAGAGAGCAAAGAGCAAAAGGGACACACTTTCTGAGGTGGGAAGAAGAGTCATTCCAGCAGAGCAAAGTTGCTGGGTTTGGGGGATTTCAAACCCCGGGGGATTGAAAATGGGAAAAAACCCCGGAGCCACATGGGGTCCCCAAACATGGAGACCAGATGTTGGACGTGGTGCTGGAAAACCTCTGCCCAAAAGGGTTAAAGGGCCTACCGAGGGAAGGGGAGGATGAACCACAAGATTGGACCTTTTGTTACCCTGGGGAGCCAGCCCTTTTAGACACAAGTATGAGAGTCCCTAGGGGTAGCGACCACGGGTTCTGTCTTTAATACATGCATGCTGCAAGTGGAGGAATAACAGGATTGAAAGGGAAAAAACCCGACTTTAAAAGAGGGGACTACAAGGGATGAAAACTTCCCGCGGGAGGTCCATGGGACAGAGAAAAGGAGGGAAAACCCTAAATGAAATGATGGAAATTAACAACAAAAAGCAAGGGGTAGGGGAAAGGTTTTATTCCCCAAAGGAACAGTACAACGGGAAAACCCGATCGAGCCCCCCGGGTTTTCCCGCGGGTAAGGAGGCAAAAAAAAAGTGCAATAGAGAATGGGAAAAAGTACAGAAGGGGAGAAAACACGAAAATAGGGAGACCATCGCAGAGCCGGAATGATATGCACGGTAAGGAGGGGAGGCCCAGCGACAGTATAAAAAAGAAAAAGCTCGAGAATCAAGACTGACCCGAAACTGTTTATAGCCCCCATCAGGAGGAAGACAAAGTCAAAGACCAGGTATCAGATTAAGGACAGAGGTGGAGAAACCCCAAGAAAGATCGGAGTATGTGAGGGGCTGAAAAGAGATTTAAAAGTTTTTACAGCAAGACAGGAAGGCTGTGGGGAAGACAGCACAGAAGGGGAAATCAAGGGGGGAAAAAACAAAAAGTTTTGGATGACAACCCAAAATGAGGGTGAGGTGAAGAAACTCTTTAATACCTTTACAACCCAAAGGCATGGGACCGGACAAAAACTCCCCTGGTCCTTGAGAAGGACAAAATGCTGGAGTGCCTTTAACCACAATCTTCAACACTTCCCCTTTAAAGGGAACTTTATGAAAAGGAAGAAGCTAATGTATCCCCATTTTAAGAAAGGAAACCGAAACGGGCCCTAAACTACAGACCCGTCTCTCTGAATGTATTTTTGTCAAAGTCATGTAGAAATTATCAGGAGGGAGTGGTCGAACCATGGAAAGGAACAAGAAAAAAAAATGAAAACCACATGGGTTCATGGAAGGAAAACTTG
>NW_026471103.1:0-10098 GCF_026875155.1 Cherax quadricarinatus | reverse complement strand
TTGGGGGCCCCCAGGTAAAATACGGGTTTGGGAACCAAAAACGGTAGGGAAACCCCCCAAACCATTCCCCCAAAAAGGGCCCCAAAACTTAAAGTTAATCGGGGAAAGTTTTTTTTAAAAAAAACCCCCCGGAAAAAAAGTATTTGGGGGGGCCCCAAAAAAATAACAAAACCCTTAAGGAAACCCCCGAAAAGCTGAAGCTCATGGTAAGAGGCTAGGAAATACCAGTGTAAGCTCTAAGTGGTTCCTAAGGAACTACGAGTTCTGGGCCAGGAAAAACTAACTCCGAATGACTAGGAGCACTGGTAATGGACTACAGGATAAAGCTAGGAAGCTTACCTTGGTATCTAGGAACTACTGAAAGTAAAGCTAGGGGACCACATGGTAGTTAGCTCGAGAAGCGGGCTTACATGTAAGCTAGGAACAGAAATAAGCTAGGGAGCTCATGGTAAGCTAGAACTACGAAGATAAGCTAGAGCTACCTGAGAGCTAGGAACTTAGATAAGCTGGAGCTACATGGAGCTTAGTTTCAAGGATAGCTAGGGCTACATGGTAAGCTAGGAACTCGAAGATAAGCTGGGGAGCTACATGGTAAGTTTAGGAAACTACAAGAAAAGCTAGGAGCTACATGGTAAGTAGGAACTCGAAGATAAGCTAGGGGGCCTACATGGTAATAGGAAAACGAAGTTTAACTAGGAGGCTACATGGTAAGAAAGGAACACGAAGATAAGCTAGGAGCCTACATGGTAAGGGTAGGACACGTGATTATGCTAGGGAGCTACATGGTAGTAGGAACTAACGAGATAAGCTAGGAGCTTCATGGAAAGTAAAAAACTACGAAGAAAAGTTTAGGGAAGCTACATGGTAAGAAAGGGAACCGAAGATAAGCTAGGAGCTACATGGTAAGCTAGGAACTACGAAGATAAGCTAGGGAGCTACATGGTAAGTAGGAACTCGAAGGATAAGCTAGGAGCTACTGGTAAGCTAGGAACTACGAAGTTTAAGCAGGAGCTACATGGAAGCTAGGAACTACGAAGATAAGCTAGAGCTCATGGTAAGTAGGAACTACGAAGATAAGTAGGAGGCTACATGGTAACTAGGAACTACAAGAAAGCTAGGGGCTACAGGTAAGCTAGGAACACGAAGATAAGCAGGAGCTACGGGTAGCTGGAACACAAGATAAGCTAGGAGCTACATGGTATCTAGGAACACGAAATAAGTAGATACATGGGTAACCAGAATTACAAGATACTAGACTCATGGTACTAAAACACAAGATAATACAACTTAAAGTAAAAGAAAGTAACCCCTAGTAACCACAAGTAACAAGACCACAAGTAAACCCCCGAACAAGCACGGAACCCACCAGTAAGCGGGACTCAACAAGTAACCCCCAGTAAAGTTAAACCACCAAGATACTAAGTCCAAACTGGGTAACACCAAGTAACAACCACAGTACAAACTCAAGTACCAACCTGTACAACAAAAACAAGTACACCCAGGTAACACAATCCCAAAAAGTACCACAGGTAACCAACTCCCCAGAAACCAAGTACAGTAACCAAACACAAGAAAACAACCACCAGGTTAACTGGGAACCCCCACAAGTAACAACCAAGGTAAACAGTAACCCCCAAGAAAACAACCACAGGTAACCAACCCATTTACCCACCATAAGTACCACTACGGTACACCACCACAGTAAAAGTACCACCACCACCAGTACACACCACCAGTACCACACCGTACCCCACCACCGTACCAACCACCATACACCCCACCAGTACCACCCCCCTACCACCACCAGTCCCACCACCAGAAACCAACCACCACAGTACCACCAAAAGGTACCACACCAGTACCCCACCAGTACCCCACCATTTTCCCCACCAGTACCACCACCACGTACCACCACCACCAGTACCACCACCAGTTACCACCACCACCAGTACCCACCAGTACCACCACCACCGGGTACCACCACCACCAGTCCACCACCACCAGTACCACCCCCACAGTACCACCACCCAAGTACCCCACCAGTACCACCACCACAGTACACCCCACCAGTACCACCACCCGTACCCACCCCCAGTACCACCACCACCCGACACCACCATTTACCCCACCACCAGTACCACCACCACCGTCCCAAACCTCCAGTCCACCCCAGTACCCACCACCAGTACCACCCCCACCAGTCACCACCCCCAAAGTACCACCACCACAGTACCACCACCAGTCCCACCACCACCAGTACCACCACCAGTACCACCCCCAGTACCACCACCACCAGTACCACCACCACCAGTAACCACCACCAGTCCACCACCACCGGGTACCACCACCAGTACCACCACCACCAGTACCACCACCACCAGTACCACCACCGTACCACCACCCCAGTACCACACCAACCACCACCACCAGTACCACCACCAGTACCACCACCACCGTCCCAAACCCCCCCTTTACCACCACACCCAGTACCACCCCCAAACCAGTACCACCACCCCATTCCCTCACCAGTACCACCACCACCAGTACCCCCACCAGTCACCCAACCAGTTCCACCCCCACCAAGTAACCACCACCAGAAAACCACAACCCCCACCAGTACACCACCACCAGTACCACCACCACCAGAAACACCCCCCAAAACAGTACCACCACCAGTACCACCACCACCGTACCACCCCAAACCAACCCCCCCAGTACCACCACCACCCAGTCCACCCCCAGTACCACCACCAGTACCACCACCACCAGTACCACCACCAGTCCACCACCAGTCCCACCACACCAGTACCACCACCAGTACCACCACCACCATTACCCCCAAACCCAGTACCCCCCCACCACCGAAACCACCACCACCAGTACCACCACCACCGTACCACCCACCATCTCCCAGTACCACCCCCAAAGTTACCACCACCGTACCACACCAGTACCACCACCACCAGTACCACCACCAGTTCCACCACACCAGTACCACCACCATTTCCACCAACCACCAGTACCACCACCCCAGTACCCACCACCACCATACCACCCACCCCCAGTACCACCACCAGTACCCCCACCCGTACCACCACCAGTAACCACCACCAGTACCACCCCAGTACCACCACCAGTACCACCACCACCAGAAACCCACCAAGTACCACCCCACCGTACCCCCAAACCACAGTCCCCCACACCACCAGTACCACCACCCACCAGTCACCACCCCAGTCCCACCACCACAGTACCCCCCCACCAGTACCACCACCACCAGTAACAACCCCCGTACCACCACCACCAGTACCCACCACCAGTACCCCACCACCAGTACCACCACCACCAGTACCACCACAGTCCCCACCACCACCAGTCACCACCACCAGTACCCACCATCCATACCACCACCAGTAACCACCCCCCAGTACCACCACCACCAGTACCACCAGTACCAACCACCACAGTACCAACCACCAGTTACCACCACCACCAGTACCACCACCAGTACCACCACCACCAGCCCACCACCCAGTACCACCACCACCAGTACACCCCCATACCCCCCCACCAGTACCCCCACCACCAGTAACCACCAGTCCACCACCACCTGTACCACCACCAGTACCCCCACCACCAGTACCACCAACCCAGTACCACCACCCAGTACCACCACCCCCTTTCCCCCCATACCCCCCCCAAGTACCCACCACCAGTAACCACCAAACCCCCACCAGTACCACACCACCGTACCCCCACCACCAGTACCACACCAGTCCACCCCACCAGACCACCCCCATTTACCACAACCCAAAGTACCCCCACCACCAGTACCACCACCCCCAGTACCCCCTACCACCACCAGTACCACCACCAACAGTCCCCACCACCCACCAGACCCCAAACCAGTACCACCACCCCCCAGTACCACCACCAGTACCAACCAAACCTAGTCCCACCACCACCAGTACCACCCCCACCAGTAACCACCACCAGTACCACCACCACCAGTACCACCACCACCAGTACCACCACATTTACCACCCACCACCAAGGTACCACCCCCCCAGTACCCCACCACAGTACCACCACCAACCAAGTACCACCACCACCAGTACCACCACCCAGTACCCACCCCACCAAAAAGTACCACCACCACCAGTACCACCACCAGTACCACCACCACCAGTACCCACCAACCAGTACCACCACCACCAGTACCACCACCGTACCACCACCAGTACCACCACCACCAAAGTACCACCACCACCAGTACCACCAACCACCCCAGTACCCCCACCAGTACCCCCCAAACCACCAGTACCACCACCACCAGTACCACCACCCCCAGAACCACCACCCAGTACCTCCACCACCAGTACCACCACCCCCTTTAACCGACCACCACCAGTTCACCACCACCAGTCCCACCCCCATTTACCCCCCCAAACCATACCACCACCGGGTCCCAAACCCCACCAGTAACCACCACCAGTCCCAAAACCAACCACCAGTACCACCACCCCCAGTACCACCACCAGTACCACCACCCAGTACCACCACCACCAGTACCACCACCAGTACCACCACCACCAGTACCACCACCACCAGTACCCACCACCAGTACCACCACCACCAGTACCACCACCACCAGTACCAACCACCATACCCCATCCCCTCCACCCCCAAAGTACCACCACCAAGTACCACCACCAGTACCACCACCACCATTTACCACCATCCCCCCAGTACCACCAACCACCGTACCACCACCCAACCCCCACACCAGTACCACCACCACCAGTACCACCACCCCAGTACCACCCCAAACCAGTACCACCACCACCATTACCACCACCACCGTACACCCACCAGTACCACCACCACCAGTACCACCACCTTCCCCACCACCACCCACCAGTAACCACCACCAGTCCCCAAACACCAGTCCACCCACCAGTACCACCACCACCAGTACCACCACCAGTCCCCCCACCACCACCAGTCCCACCACCACCAGTACCACCACCAGTACCCCCCAACCAGTACCACCACCACCAGTACCCACCAGTACCACAACACCACCAGTCCACCCCAGTACCCCCACCAACCACCCCCCCAAACCAGTACCCCCCACCACCAGTCCCACCACCCCCAGTTCCCCACCCCACCAGTACCACCACCAGTACCCCACCAACCAAACCACCAACCACCACAGTACCACCACCAAAAGTAACCACCACCAGTACCACCACCAGTACCACCACCAGTACCACCACCACCAGTCCCACCACCACCATACCACCACCCAGTACCACCACCAGTACCACCACCTTTTACCACCCCCAGTACCACCACCAGTACCCACCACCACCAGTACCACCACCCCCACCAGTACCACCACCAGTACCACCACCCAGTACCACCACCCCAGTACAACCACAGTACCACCACCACCAGTACCACCACCCCGGTACACCACCAACCGTACTACCACCACCAGTACCACCACCACCATTTACCACCCCAAACCAGTACCACCACCACCAGTACCACCACCATCCACCACCGTACCCAACCACCCAGTACCACCACCACCGTCCACCACAGTACCACCACACCAGTACCACCACCACCAGTACCACCACCACCAGTACCACCACCAGTACCAAACCACCACCATTTACCACCCACCGTACCACCCCACCAGTACCACCACCAACCGGTACCACACCCCCAGTACTACCACCACCAGTCCCACCACCACCAGTACCCACCACCAGTACCACCACCACCAGTACCACCACCACCATTTACCCACACCACCAGTACCACCCCCACCAGAAACACCACCACCAGTACTACCACCACCAGTTACCACCCCCACCTTTACCACCACCACCAGTACCCCCCACCCCCGATACCACCAACACCAGTACTACCACCACCAGTAACCACCCCAAACCATACCACCACCACCAGTACCACCACCAGTACCACCACCACCAGTACCACCACCACCAGTACCACCACCACCGGTACCACCACCACCAGTACCACCACCACCAGTACCACCACCACCAGTACCCCCACCCCCAGTACCACCCCCACCAGTACCACCCCCCGGTACCACCACTCCCAGTACTCCCACCACCAGTCCACCAACACCAGTACCACCACCCCGGTACCCCCACCACCAGTACCCCCCACCACCCGTTACCACCACCACCAGTACCACCACACCGGTACCCCCCACCAGTACCACCACCCCAGTACCACCACCACCAGTACCACCACCACCACGGTACCACCACCACCGTACCACCACCACCAGTACCACCAACCACTTTACCACCACCACCGGTACCACCACCACCGGTACCACCACCACCGGTACCACCACCACCGGTACCACCACCACCGGTACCACCACCACCAGTACCACCACCACCAGTACCACCACCACCGGTACCACCACCACCGGTACCACCACCACCAGTACCACCACCACCAGTACCACCACCACCAGTTACCACCCCCACCAGTACCCCCCCCCGGTACCACCCCACCGGTACCCACCAAAAAATTTCCCACCACCCCGGTCCCACCACCACGTACCACCACCACTGTACCCCACCACCAGTACCACCAACACCGTACCACCCCCACCGGTCCACCACCACCGGTTCCACCACCACCGTACCACCACCACCGGTACCACCACCACCAGTACCACCACCACCAGTACCACCACCACCGGTACCACCACCACCGGTACCACCACCACCAGTCCCACCCCCTCCACCAGTACCCACCACCGTACCACCACCACCAGTACCACCACCACCGGTCCCACCCCACCAGTACCACCACCAACGGTACCCCATCACCGGTACCACCACCCCCACCGGTACCACCACCACCGGTCCCACACCCACCAGTACCACCACCACCAGTACCACCACCCCCGGTACCACCACCACCGGTCCCACCAACCACCGGTATCACCCCCCACCGGTACACCACCACCAGTACCACCACCACCATACTCCCACCACCAGTACCACCACCACCAGTACCCCCACCACCGGTACCACCACCACCGGTACCCCCACCCCCCGGTACCATCACCCCCAGTACCCCCACCCAGTACCCCCCACCAGTACCACCACCACCACCACCAGTACCACCACACCAGTACCACCACCACCGGTTACCACCACCACCAGTACCACCACCTTCAGTACCACCACCACCAGTACCACCACCACCGGTACACCACCACCAGTACCACCCCCACCGGTACCACCACCCCCGGTACCACCACCACCGGTACCCACCACCGGTACCACCACCACCGGTTCCACCACCTCCAGTACCACCACCCCGGTACCACCACCACCGGAAACCACCCCCACCGGTACCACCCCACCGGTACCACCACCACCACTGGTACCCACCACACCGGTACCCACCACCACTACCACCACCCCCACTAGCACTACCACATCAAAAAAACCAGTACCAACACCACAATCCACTACTACTACCATTACCACTATACCATCACCACCACTATCAACACCAGTACCAACACCACAATCACCACTACTACTACCATTAGCACTATCACCACCACCACCACTACTACTACCATTACCACTATCGCCATCACCACTACTACTACCATTACCACCATCATCACTACCACCCCACAGGTCCGGTAGACTGGATACTCTCTCACCCGTCTTGGCAGCCACTCAGCAGGTTAACGTACACCATCTACCTCACTTCACTACCACTACAGTTTATGTTATTGTACTCAACTCAGCGACCTACCTACTACACTCACCTTACTAAGGTAAGATACCTACCTACTTGTCTGCTAAGACAGATGTGTGCTAAGACAGGTATGTGCTAAGACAGGTGTGTGCTAAATCAACTGTGTGCTAACCCAGGTGTGTGCTAAGACACCTGTCTGCCTGTCTGCTAAGACAGGTGTGTGCTAAGACACCTGTCTCCGAAGACAGATGTATGCTAAGATACTTGTCTGCTAAACAGATGTGTGCTATGACAGGTGTGTGCGAAGACACCTGTGTGCTAAGGTACTTGTGTGCCTAAGGCACTTGTGTGCCTAAAGCACTTGTGTGCCTAAGACAGATGTGTGCTAAGATACCTGTGTGCTAAGACAGATGTGTGCTGAGACATTTGTCTGCTAAGACAGATGTGTGCTGAGATATTTGTCTAAGACACCTTTTTGCTAAGACAGGGGTGTGGTAATACAGGTGTGTGCTAAAATAGGTATGTGGTAATTTAAGACAGGTGTGTAGTATGACATATGTGCGATAAGACAGGTGTATGCTAAGAAAAAACTGTGTAGTAAGACAGGTTTGGTAATAGAGTTGTGGATGAGTGGAACAAACTCCCGAAATAAGTCATAGGGGTTGGTAGTTAAAAATAGGTTAGATAAATGCATGAGTGGTGTGAGTTGGATGACTGCTTTTGCTATAGGTCAGATGCCGTGCTCCTCCCTTAGGTGGATGTGACCTGACCTGAGTAGGTTAAGGCACTGATTTAAGCCGGGGATGTGACTTGGACCCCCCCCTCGTATGGGTCAGTAAGGCCTGCTGGAGTGTTCTTCTTTTGTTCTTATAGGTGGGTAGTTAAAAACAGGTTTTTTTCGTAAAGATTTTAACAGGTGTGTGGTAAGTATAAAAAGTGTGTGGTAAGGATATTTTACAGGTGTGTGTAAAGACAGGTGTTGTGGTAAGAAAGGTGTTTTGGTAAGGCAATACAAGTGTGTGATAAGAAAGGTGTGTGGTAAGACATACAAGTGTGTGATAAGACAGGTGTGTGGTAAGACAATAAAGTGTGATAAGACAGGTGTGTGGTAAGAAAGGTGTGTGGTAAGACAATATAAGTGTGTGATAAGAAAGGTGGTTGGTTAAGACAATACAAGTGTGTGATAAGACAGGTGTGTGGTAAGACAATACAAGTGTGTGATAAGACAGGTGTGTGTGGTAAGACAATTACAAGTGTGTGATAAGACAGGTGGTGTGGGTTTTACAAAATGGCGATATCTATTAAGTATAGACATCTCCAGAGAATACTAGAAGATCTTCCCTCTAGTATTAGTCTGTTTCTGGTTTTTATAACAGGTTGTCAGAAGATCAGGTCTAGTTACCCCTTGACTTGAGTGAAATATTAATAGAGTTTTGGGATTACAGCTGGATGATAATAATCCAACGAAATAAAATTCGAGATCTTTAATACAAAAGGTGTCTAGGTAGATAATAAGTATTACATAGTTTAAGTTACCCGTTCCTTCATATCTCTTGTAGTGCAAAGTTAAATTTTTACATTATAGTAGTTTTAGTGCTGAAGGCATATTTCATATCAGTATGACTCACAAAAACCGTTTTGTACGTTATCATCAATTATAAAATACTAGCATATACAAGTGTGTGTGAGAAGAGAATGTGTGTATGTGCCAAAGTTGTCCGTTTTTGTCTCAATAAGACTAGACTCGTCTTAAAAATAAAACAGCAGATATCCCTGAAAGTCATAAACTCCCTAAGTACTGAATCTTAGTTCGCATAAAACCAAAATTTCCGGACTACCCGCTCTGTGAAAACGAGGGTTTCAGAGTTACAAGAGGTATGTTTCTACTCACCAACGAAATCATACTACCAAAGCTCTTAACGAACAGAGATGGAGGGTGCTTCCAAGACCAGGAGCAGATGGAAGCGTGGTGCTTGTCGAGCGATGACCAGCTATGGAGAGAGCGAGTTCTCGACTCAGGCCTACATCGGTGATATCACATGACTCTCCCGTGGTACTGCCGAGACACCCGCAGGTAACACGCGAGGCTGACAGCCCAACCCAAGCAGTTTACCAATGCGGACAGCCAACCACAACTCTCGAACAGTTAGCCCTGGTCTGAAATGTAATATGTTACATCCCACCTACATACTTTGTTAATATAATGTCAAATAATAATATAAAGCAAGATTAATCCGGGGATCAACGCCCCGCGGCCGGTCCATGACCCCGGCCTCCTGGTAGATCAGGGCCTGACCAACAAGGTTGTTTTGACTG